>BQNB010009969.1:0-85297 GCA_026074375.1 Tanacetum coccineum
GGTTTGGTGAAGATGACAGCTAGTTGGTATTCAGTCCGAACAAAGTATAGCTCCACAATTCCATTCTCCACTTGCTTCTTAATAAAATGGTAGCGAACATCAATGTGCTTGGCTCGTGAGTGTTGAACATTGTTGCAGCATAAAGCAATCGCACTCATATTGTCGCAGTACAGAGGAATCTTATTGAATTGGAAGACATAATCTGTTAGTTGTGAATGTATCCATAGGATTTAAGCACAACACCCAGATAAGAATGACATCTGCCCCATCATTCACATCTTGAACTTATTGGTCATCTGATTAGCAAATTCATTACACATGGCAGTATTAGTGGATGCAAATATTATATCATCAACATAAATTTGTACCAGTAATAAGTCATTCCCAGCTTGCCGGGTGAAGAGTGTTGGATCAACTGCACCTTTAGAGAAATGTTGTGAGATTAGGAAGCTTGACATCATGTCGTACCATGCACGTGGTTCTTGTTTGAGACCGTATAGCGCCTTTTTCAGCTTGTACACATGCGATGGGTTGTCCTGATCAACAAATCCTTCTGGTTGAGAAACGTAGAACTCTTCTTTGAGCTCGCCATTTAAGAAATCCGTTTGGACGTCTATTTGTAGATCGTCATATTCTTATGAGCGGCATTTGCTACGAAGATACAGATGGCCTCTATTCTACCAACCGGTGCAAATGATTCCTCGAAATTGATTCCCTCTTCTTGCCTGAATCCTTGAGCAACTAGTCTAGCCTTATTATTTTAGTACCCCGCCAAATTCATCTGTCTTGACCTTATAAATCCACTTTAGTCTGATCAATAACACTTTATCTGGACACGGAACCAATTCCCAAACTTCTAGTCTTTGAAATTCATGAATTTCTTCTTACATTGCATCGATCCATGACGGTTCGGTTATTGCTTGTTTGAAGTTATTTGGTTCTACCGAAGTTATGAAGGCATCAAAGTAACACCACATGGCATCAGTTTTGAGTTGTTTTCTCGTAGATACAGAATGAGAAGGATCGCCAATTACGTTTGCTATAGGATGATCCTTAGTCTATCTAACAAGGTGTTCAAATAGAGTGTGGGTTTGTCTCACGTTCGATGATGATCCTTGAGGAGTCGAGTCTTCATGAAGAGATTCATGAAGTGGATCATCAAGAAAAGTTGGTGTTTTTGGTGATTCTTCGAAACCTTAAGAAATGTTTGGAGAATGTTCTTGTTCTCGTGTTGATGGAATACTTGTTGATGGAGCATCATGGTCAATAGAAGTTGACACAGGAGAATCGGCTAAAACCACAGCTCTTAGAGTAGCAACTTCTTAAACTGGAGAAACAGCAATAGATAGAGGATTGAAGTAGTTATCGAACATAGGTTGAAACAAGTGATCCCAATCATCTCTTTTTGGTGGAATACGAGGTTGTTGAGAAACTGTGTTCGGAATGAGTCCTGAACTAGATGTAGCAGGAGTCACAGGATGAAGCTAGTGTCCTGAACTGAATTATTCAGAAGCCATTGATGTCAGCTCATCAAATGTCACATGAATTGTTTCAATAATTTTCTGGGTTCTTTTGTTGTAGATTCTAAACGCTTTCTTTGCGGGCGCGTAACGAACGAAAATACCAATGTTAACTTTTACATATAATTTACCCAGGTCGTCATTGTCATTGGTAGGATAACATAGTGCACCAAAGATATGAAAGAATGATACATCTGGTTTCTTTTCTTGCTTAAGCTCATATGGAGTTTTTCTTGTATCGACGATGGATTATTAAACGGTTTTGGGTGTAACAGGCTGTATTGATTGCTTTGGCCCATAAAAATAATGGAGCTTTAGAGAATATTAACATTGTACGAGCAGCTTCTATAAGAGTTTGGTTTTGCCTTTCGACAACGCTATTCTGCTGAGGAGTGCAAGCAACAAATGTTTGATGTGAGATGCCTACATTTTCATAAAATTCACGAAGTGTCTAATTGACAAATTCGGTTCCATTATCTGTTTGAATATTACAGACGGTGGCATTCAGATGGACTTGAATATATTTGATGCATTTAATGATCGCCTCAGGAGCTTCATCTTTTGTCCTCAAAAATCTAACCCAAGTAAATCTTGAGTAATTGTCAATAATTACTAAGATATACCTTTTCCCGTTAATACTCGACACACGTATCGGGCCACACAAATCCATATGCAAAAGATATAGCTTCTCTTGGTTAGTGTCTTCATCTTTGGGTTGATGGGATGATTTCTTGCTTTTTCCTAACGCACATGCAGAACATAAATGATCTTCCTGAAATTTAAGTCTTGGAATGACTCGTGCAAGACCGTCTTTAGCTAGCTTGTTAATAGTACCGAAGTTGATATGTGATAACTGACGGTGCTATAACCAGCTCTTAGTCTTTGACACTTTGGATAGAAGATAGATCGGAGATGTTTTAAGCATGTCGTCAAGAGAAATTGTGTACAAATTTGTGTCACGGGATCTGAAAAGTAGATCAACACCTTCTAAATTACGAATAAAGCAAGTGTTTTTCTGAAATGCGACTTCAAGATCCCCATCGCAAAATTGACCAACATAAAACAAGTTATGTCCAAGCCCCTCGACGTAGTATACCCTTGAGATAGTTACATTTCCCAGCTGATAGTCACAATACCCTATAATTCTTGCAATATGGTCATTCCCGAATATAACTGTACCAAAAAATTTACTAACAAAGTTCATCAGCTGAGAGCGATTCCTTGTCATGTGTTTCGAACATCCAGAGTCCAGATACCAAAGAAAAATCTGGACAACCTGTCATGACAAGAGAATAAGACGATGGAATATCTGTAGCATTGGATCCCCAAGTATGATTGGGTTCCAAGTGGTTAGCATTCTTAGATTCTACAATCTTAGCTTTTTTACTCGAACCTACATTTTTAACATTTTTGGGTTTCCTGCTATAAACTTTAAGCTTTGGTTTTTGTGTTTCAACTGAGTGGGAAGTGGTTTTCTTAGGAGGCACTATGTTAGTTGAAGTCAACCTAGTTAAAGGGCACGAATTACCAACTATAGTGAAAGTTCTGCCTGTTGGTTTCCACTTAAATCCTACTTTAGTGAATACATAACCTGTAGGTTTCCAAATATTTTGTTTTTTATGTTTCTTAGCAGATTTAGCACGGCTATTCACATTTTCAATAAAATCAAGAAGACACTTATCATGAACATCATCAAACATAGATTTCTTACAATTAGCACAAATAGGTTCAGAATTCGCATTTAACAGTGAATGCTTAACATCAACATCACAAATAGATTCAACAACACGATTCTTTTTATTAACTTTCATAGGTTGGACTTCTACTTTATTCTTCATGTTCCTACTTGTTGTTTGCGAGATCCTATCATTCCTTTTATTGCCAGTAGGCTTTGATCCCTACTTACTAGTAGAACACTTCAGTCCTGTAGAAGACAACACAGGTGTGTTAGAATCTAATGTTTTTGATGACTCTACCTGTTTACTATTGCTTGAGGATGTGAGAGGTTCAGCAAACCTAACTTTTTTGACCTTGTTTTTGGGTGTGACAACAACCTTTTTTGCACTATTATTAATCGCATTAGGGCATGTATCTCGAACATATACAAGTAACTCCTGAATTCGTTGGGCATGCTTACAGGAAAGGTCTAACTCTTTATCTAAAGGTTGTTTTGCTTTAGCTTGTTCGACTATTCCCAGAAGAATATCAGCTTCTTCCTGAGCATACTTAAGGTATTTTATATGAACATCCCTATTTTGCAATAACCTAGGTGCTAAAGATTCTAAATCTAGCTTGAACATGCCTAGAACAATAGTGCTGGCAGATGGTATTTGTGCAGCAATATCAACAATTTCTTTTCCTTTTATTTTTCGTAAATCATTTTTCAATGATGTGATCACAAAAACCTTAACTTGAATTTGAGCTTTTAAATCCTCATTTACTAGACAGAATTTTAAGTTAGTTTAATCAATTAAAGAGTCCACTCTGTTCTTTAGTTATGAACCGTGTCTTTATACATTGATTCAAACTGCTCCTTAAAAAACCGCTTTCACACGATTAATTTCATTACAAAGACGCTCGTCTTACCCGAAATCAATTCTTGCCACACAATTCAATAGTTCCACATTTATGGTCTCCTATTTCATAATAATCATCCTTGACATTCTCTTCCTTGACTTTTCTCTCATTGATTTTACTCATGTCCTTATACAACTTACAAATGGTACTACGGCTTTGTCTTGAAGCTGAGCTTACAAACATTCTTATTTAAAAAATCTGGAATTTCGAGCATTTTGGATTATTACAAGATTCAGCTTTTTTAGAAAACTTTCTGATTAAGTTGTATTGAGCTTCAAGTAGAAATACAATGTTTTTACAGTTGTACGAGTACCGTTTAAAAAAAATTATTAAACGCAATTTGAGATAACAAAAGCTCCGCATCAAGATTACAAGATGTATTCCTCTTTCCCATCCACATTTACACAGATTCACCAATCAAAGACATAGAATTCATCACATTTAAAAAACATCTAGACAATGATTAATTGTTTATAGATTCGATCATATCCAAAGTAATTCTTTTTTTAGCAATTTCTAAACATTGTTTGTCGACTAAAGACTGTTGAACAGCAGGGTCCATTTGGTCAAAAACTGTCTTTACTTCCATTATTTTATTTAAAAGATCTTTATCAAACACATTGAAGATATCTTTTAAAGATTTTAGAAATAGAATAATTTCATTGTTAAACAGCTTTAGTATGTTCAAACCCCCCATTTTTATCACCTTACAGTATGAGCCATTAAGTGTTAGTTCCTTATCTTCACCACTTGTCAAACTTAGCCAAGTGGAATTAAAGCATCTATAATGGCTTCTCATTCACCAAACTAATCTTAGGTAGTTCCTTAAATCTACGATTTTGACAGGTATAGCAATCAGAAGGTATACTGGTAGGATCTGACATCATCCCCAAAATCTCGTTTCTGCTCACAAGTCTTGTTTGTGTATAAAACGTTTCCCAAAATCTTCAGTTTCGACTATTTAACTTTTAACTTTTTCATAATCAATAGGTCTTTAGAAATGTATTTTATTAATAACCTCTGGATCCTTTTGCTTTTTAGCGACTTTTTGATCCGAACTCTCTTCTTCAAAATCAATGTTTTCCTCATCATAAAATCACAGGCATAGGACCATGTTTACATACATAACAATACCATCATACAAGGATGGTTCTAATCCAGCTGATCTTTCTTAAGGTGAAACCGATATATGATACCAAAAGCTAGTATATGTAATTATCATAGAAGGCTTGTGGGCATCAGTTAACATGTGCATGTGTTTATCAGATTGGACCCACTTTAAAAAAGAATTTATCAAGTACCTTATCTCTTTTCCAAATCAATATTGTTTTTCATATATTATCCTTCCGTTACTTTGGAATTCACTTTTGTTGAAAACTGGAAGTTTCTGCAATAAACCATACCTTTTCTATGATTTGTTTTGAAAAGATTTTGCTCAAGTGAGTCATCTTGTTTTTCTTTAAGTGCAAGCATCTCTTAAATCAAATCATCCATCTTGAGAATCAATCATTTTTTTCACGCCCACTTGAAATCAATATTAAGACGTTTTATATAATTAAATAGTTTTGACTCATTCTTCTATCTCTCTAGATCACCGGTTACTATTCATTATTCTGTTCCTTATTAGCCTTTTCCCAATTATTTACATGATTAATCATTTGTTCCGACATTTTTTCTATCACAGATAAAATCATTGAATCTTGTTGTGCCTGTAAATAAGTATCTTTGAACATTTGCACAGTTTGTTTTATCCTGCAAAAATATGAGAGTACCATAAACTGCTATCACTGTGTATCTCATTATCTGTAAAATCCATAGCTGGTGGTTGTTCAAAATCCTGCATTGTCTGCACACCTTGATTTACCATATCATTAAGATAGTTTCACAGAATGAGGTACACACTGATAAGACGTCAGAATCCATAGATGGAAACTTTGGCCATGAGCACCGCATGTGCATTTGAAGATATCACACATCAGAACATAAGTATCAAGATCCTCAGTCTGAAAAGAAGCATTGTTTGGAATGATTGTCTGAACAGCTTGACCATCTGGAACTCCTGGATCTGCAAGAAATGTGAGTTGCTCTTCATCCAAAATTTACCCAGCTTCCTAAGCTTTAGCTAACATTGCTTTCTCCTTATACCATGCTGCATTCCTTGGTCGCTTAGGCTGAGTGCATTGTCGAGCCATATACCTTACCTTGAATCAGTTGTAGCATTTAACAAACCACTTGCCATGTCCGCATTGCATTGTTTCCCCCCAAGCTAATACAAATACATCTTATACCCCAATACAAGAAATAACTTTGACCTTGTCTTCCCTGTTACTGTTGCACTGAGACTCTACATATTAAACTACTGGCTTGGTTTCTTGATTCAGAGGAATTCTGAGTTGATTAATTATTAGGGGAAACCTTAAGGAACTACCTACTGTTAGAAAAGCATTGCTTTTAGTGAGACAAAAGCAGATTGGATCATCCCCTGGAGAGAATACAGGAACAGCAAAACCTGAGTCCACAAGAGCTGACTCAGTCACTGGTTGTGTAGAAACTTAAGGTGATTGATAAGCAATTTGTAGAATGGATGAGGTTTGATGATTCATTTAAGACTGATATGGATATGATAGTTGACCTGATGAATGATTGAATTGAGGTTGTGATGGATAAGTTGATGAGTAATGTTGAGTGGGATGAATTGATCCATACTGAGACGGTGAAATCTATTGTTGAATATGAGGATTGTTGTATGAAGACTAATAAGTGTTGAAGTGAGGTGGTGTCATCTGCTGATTTGCTACAAATGCAAGTGGATCTTGATTGCGTTCACGCAAAATACGGACTTCATTTGCATAGAGTTCGTGTTGTTCAAGATATGCATGAAGCTGATCAAATTTAGTAGTATGCAAATCCTTCACGAGCTTGACATCAGTCATAAATTTGCTCCATTCCGGGGAAAGACTGTTTAAGAACTTCGTATTAACTTGAAATTGCTCGATTTTCATGTTGTAGATGTTCATATCATTAATTAGCTGAGTGAATCTCAAGTACTACTTGTAAAGTGTTTCCTCCTTTATGTGAGTAAACTTATCAAATGCATCATATAACTTACACTCCCTCTCTTGCTTAGTCAAAGAGGTACCTTGCATCAGTAATTGAACTATCTCCTATAAATCTTTAGCAACTCTGTGATGATTTACAAGTGAATAGATATCAGCTGGTAGACCTTGAAGAATGATATTGGTAGCTTTCATATCACAATCAGCTTGAATTTTTTCAGCAGCATACAATTTAGCATATTTTTTTGTTCTAGTCACTCCATTCTCTTCAACAGTAGGCCAAATGAGTGGACTATTTTCAATTGATTCAAGTATCATTCTTCTGTGCTCTCTATTTTTCATGTAGAGTTCCATTTGAATTTTCCAAGAATCACACAAGTCCTTGTCCAACATAGGTGGACGATTGTCAGCACCGAAGAGTATCATATGCTCAGCAAGAGTATTCTTTTGTCCAAGTGGAATAACTGAATTCATGTTGATTTGATGTTTGTTAGATTACTTGTGGATTGAACGGTGATTGAAAGTAATTATGTTGTTTAGTGAGTTATCTTTTAAGTGTTGTACGTCTTGAAACTACACGGGAGTTTACAACTCTTGATAAAACCGGGAAGACAATTGAATGTTTCACGGGATTTTACAAATCAAAGAGATAAACCGTATAATTTACTTTAGCAAATTTGAGTTTTGAATTGAGTTCAAGTGAATTAATTTTCCTTTTAGAAGTTAAATCCCCTTCCAAAGACAATTGTTAAATCGCCTTGTAAAGCTAGTTGTTAAATCGCCTTGGTTTGGAACTCTGTTAAATCGCCTTCTAAAAGAAAATTGATAAACCGCCTTGGCTTGGAAGATCTGTTAAATCGACTTCTAAAAGAAAATTGCTAAATCGCCTTGGCTTGGAAGATTTGTTAACTCGCCTTGTAAAGGAACTCTGTTAAATCGCCTTCTAAAAGAAATTGCTAAATCACCTTGTGAAGGAAAGATGTTAATTCGCCTTGCAAAGAATTTTGTTAATTCGCCTTGAACTAAAATTGCTAAATCGCCTTGACCAAAGAAATTGTTATCTCGCCTTGTTCAAGAAAATTACTAACTCACCTTCAGCAAAGAAATTGCTAATTCGCCTTTACTAAAAACGAAACTCAGATTTTTCAAAACATAAAAAGACTCGCTTTTGATTGTTTTTACCTAAAATTTCTTGTACAACTAGTATTACTAAGCCTATAGGTACCTTAAAAATGCAAACTTTATGGATTTTAAGCCAAAAATTTTGAAATCAATAATTGTACTTTTTAAAGCTATTCAAACACAAAACTTGAACAAAAATGATAGTTTTCTTGATTCAAAGCATGTACACCTATACCTTAAAGATACTAGATCAGATTTACCTATGTAAATGATCTTTTAGTGTACCAAAAAGCTTCAAAAACAAAAGAAATAAGAAGAAAGTGGTACGATTTGGGGAAAAAACAAAACAAAGAAGTACAACAAACACAAAACTTAACAAATCACTCCATGGATCTTGATACCAATTGATGAATATGCTAGTAATCTATAACACCAAATAACTATGAAGAAATTCTAGAGAGAGAAAGTAGATGGGAGGAAGGTTCTTGTAAGAGAAAGTAAGAAAGAATGAAAGATTAGATTATGAGTGAATGAACCAACCACACAACACCCTCTCCATGTGTGGAGAGGGTATTTATACATCATAGTAACCGGCCATGGGCTTTGCTTATGGGCTTTCCATGTGTCTTTGGCCCGGTTAGCTTACTAATATTACATTTGACTAATCTACGAGCTACGACTAACTATATTGGTAGTGACCGATACTTTTTGTGTTTCTAACAATCTCCCCCTAAGGGAGGTCACTCTAATTTACAGAAACTTAAACTTAGCATACTATGCTTTGACTTTAGTCTTGAGCTCGTAGTCTTTAACTTCAATCTTTAACTTGTGAATTGATGTAGTGATCATTGACTTTAGGCTTTGACTTGTATCTTTGACTTGAGAATATGATCTTGAGCACTTAGAAATCATCAGTCAAATAAAATTTCTTTTATCATCATCTTGTGATCTTTTCCATCTTGTGCACTTGTGACCTTCGGACCGACATGCTCATACTTTTCTTGATATTGAAAGCGTGTGTAGCCATCTTTCTTGATATTCTTTAACTTTAACACTTTGTCACTTTATGGAGGACGTATGGTATCAACATAATACTTCGTCGCTTCAAGAAAGAATAAACAACAACTGTAAGTGATTTCATCTTATTTTCTTCTTAATTCTGAGTCTAGGGTTTCGATTTTGAACCAAACCAAATAATTTGGGGATTTTAATTTTTCATGCTATTTTTACATAATTCATATTAGATTAAAGTCATGTATAACTACATTGATTCTCTTAGATACTAGGATTGCATACTTGAATTAGATAGCAAAAATCAATTTTTGACGAAAACCCCAAATTATGCTTTTCGAACAAAAATCTCACGTCTAGGAGTTTTTCAAAGTCAATGTTGGTTAACCATACTATTAATACAACGTAAAAGCATTTTCATCATGCATTAAGTCTCATGAATGTTCATACGAAATGCATAATTCATATGCATTTTTTGATTCATTCAACTAGAAAAATATCAAAATTGGTTGTGCGTTACGGTTTGCTTAATACTAGCAATATTATTATTTTTCTTTTTGTTCGAGTCAAGCAAACCACACATCTACATTACTCGCATATCGACACACACACATAGAAAAATCAATGACACATTCTTTGATTATTTATTTAGTCATTTTCTTCATAGGTGAAATCATACCATTGTCAAATCAAGAGGACTACAAACGTACTAAAGTGTATAAACCCCGAATTCACCGATCAAAACAAATGGATGATGACATTAGGGAATCTTATCTTACTCCAGAGGATCGTCTTTTCCATGAAGGACGATTCATTATGATGATTGCATGCTATTTAGTTTGAGTTTTGGCTGCAAAAACAAGTTCTGGTCATATTTTAGGGTACCACGGATCTATAGATCCACCTATGGGAGATCTGTCCGTTGTTATGGTAGATCCATGGGTCACCAGGCCAGGCGCCAAAATTTGAATTTTCTTGACTTTTAACTTTTTCTACTTTATCTTATAATCATGCTACATGATACTATGTGAGATTTTAAACCTTAGGATATATCATGTTTTCCATATAATCCAAGGACCATTATACAAAACACTTCACCACTTTCACCATATAATCATCACCCTCAACCTCAAATCACTTTACATTTCTTACTACTTTCTCTCATACACCTTACTAGTTTATCACTATGACTAGTTCATCCAAAACAAATTCACCCAACATCAAGAGAAAAACCTTACATTGGGTGGTTAAATCACCTACCTATGTCGACCTTTAATCCTCAAGTGAGGAACACCGAAATGCGAAAAATCCATCATAACCTTCTAGAAAGAAATCTCTTTCACCGCCACATGCTCCATCCAAATCCACCTCTAGCAGAAGCACTCACTACCAATGTTCTGAAAGTCTCAAGGCGCACTAAGGGGCACAGGGGGTTAGTGAGCCTTGAGGCGAGGTGCATACCAAAGCGCGAGATTCATAAATATGAGTCGCATTAAATACACTAATTTTTTTATGACATATGTCACACTTTTATGCGGATTGAATAAAACAAAATAAAATTTGAGATACTTAATAGTTAATACATCTAACAAAGCTCACATTTAAACCAAAAATATCAAGCAAGAAAGTGAAGCAACGTATCAATATTCAAGCATAATGCCACATTATCATGATAATATTTCATAAAGAAACTACTTGATGAAACAAATTAAGAGACTTCAATCTAAGTCATCAAATTCCACATCGTCATCATTATCTTCAAATGTGTATCGCTCCTTATTGTGATCAGATTCATCCTCCTTGACATCTTCTTCTTTAGTTTCACTATTCTCTAAAACTACAACGCCATCATCTTCATCCATAGGTTTTGTCTAGAACTAGACCCTCCCCTTTCCCTTCTCCTTGAGCTTGAACTAGCATAACCATCACTGGATCTAAGATTATAGTTTCACTCGTCTACGTGGCTTTGACCCTAACTTGCTGGTACATCCTTATAATATTATAGTTTGACTCGCATCATTGGATCTAAGTTTTGGTTTGTGACTTGCAACAAGCCTCTTCAAAAATTAGACAATATACATATGACGTGAAGTGATTACATATGTGTCAAATTAAAAAAAGAAGTTGAATAAATGGAGGAATATAAAGAAAATTGGAGGCGCTTATTTCACTATATTGTATGTATTTAATTTTCTTTATTAGGGTTATTATTTAGTAGAATATATATAAAGGCCCATGTGATTTTGTATTTATGTCTCAATATTAAGATTAAAAGGCCCAAAACCCGTTACATGTGCTAGGCGCGACTAGTCCCAAGCCGCAAAATCCCAAGGCGCTGCGATTTTTATAGGATTTATGCATGTTGTGAGCCTCGATCCAAAAAAATCCCAAAGGCTGGAGCCTCGAGGGATTTAGGGAGTAGGAGCGCTTTAGGCGTGATTTTTAAAACATTGCTCACTACACCTCATCATCATCTCCAAGTGAGTCACCAACAACAACTCATGTTGCTCCTCCACCTAAACTCCAATTCATCATTCTAATGAAACTAGAACCTCAAGAACTTCCACCATAAACTTTGTCACCAAATGACCCTTATGTGTCAACCGTGAACAATTGGCCACCGGGCCCTTCAAATCGATCTCTACCACCTCGTGTCTCTCGACCACCACCCAAATTTCTACATCCACCACCCGGATTTGAACAACAACTACCACCTCAACTATTGTTTGTCAACATTAACAACAATTCACCTCAACTCGAAAACACTCAAAACTTACCACCAAATCTTGGAAATCAAGATTTTCCCAACCCTCTAAACAACATCTTGGATTTTGTTCATCCAAATGACATGCCTCACCTCCACAACATGTTTTGCCAATGTTGTAGCACCACTAGGCATGAAATCCAAATGCTCTGAAACCGGGTCAACTACATGTTTTCCTACATTCGGCACCACCTTGGATCGTCATCCAACCCACCATACTTTTTGCACTAGCCACATGGATGTGTTGTCTCACTGGATTATATGGAAAAAATTATATTTATCCTAAGATTTAGGACTTTTAGTTGTTTTCTTTTTCTCTAGTTTATGGTTGTTCTTTTACTTTGTCTTATTGGCTTTAAGCCAAATTTTATGTTATTTCCCCTTATAATGGAATTAACATTACTAGTTGATGCGTTGTGGTGATTCTTGATTACTTGGTGCCTATATATATGCATGTTTCATTGCCATATATATACTTGCTTGTCTACTAACTTTGTTTTGTAGCACGCATCCATAGCTCTATTCTTTGGTGCCCCAAACAAGGGGGAGCATACACCGAGGGGGAGCACTTGAAATATCATCTTTATTTTTTACTTTGCATTCGTCACCAAGTTAATTAACATTCTTCAAAACAAGACTTGCAAGACGCGCCTCTACAACACTTTTTGCTTCGACAAAAAGAGGGAGAAGATATGTAAACTTTTAACTTTTAACTTTTGCCTCTACAATCACTAAATACTTATTTAGTAACTTTTAACACATATGAGTTTATATTTTGTCATCATCAAAAAGGGGAAGATTGTTAAAACAAATATTCGCGTAAAACGATATTTATATTTAATGATTTTCATATTTTGATAATAACAAATATAATACGTAAAAGTTTACGTAAACAAGTTATTTAGTCGTAAGTTTACTTAACGATGACAAATCACTTAAGGTATGAATATGACATTATTAAACGTAGTTAATGATCAAAGAAAAATATTTTCTATTACATTTAAACTTAAGCATTTGCATAAACCTTTCTAATCAAATGAGTTTAAGTAAACACATGATTAATTATAAGCTAGTTATATTAATCGTGTAAGACAAAATAGGATCAATCATAAGTGGAAACAATCTTTCCAAATCTTCCCAAATCTTCCCAAATCTAGAAAATCTTTCTTCAATTATGTTAAGAAATATTTTCCTTCTAGAAGAATCTAATAAAACTTATTTTTAAAGTACATAAGAATATTTTGTTAAGATTTGGGGTTAATCACAAAAAGACAAAATTTATCCCAGCAAAACCAAAGGACGGATCTAGGTAATGGTGGATCCGTAGATCCGTGCGGCTAACTGGTTGGGACAGATTTTGAATTTCAAATATTGGCTATAAATACCAACCTTAAGTCTTCATTTTAGACAACTCTTCACAAATATTTTTCTCTCTAGCTTTTTCCATTTTCATATTCTTTAATCATTATACTTGTTTCATAATCCATTACAAGTGATCAACTTATTCCACTCTTTAGTGAAGAATACTAACGAAGACGTGAAGCTTCAAGTGTTATTAATTTAGTTGTGTCATCACGATTGTGATAATCATTCATCCTGTATATCTTGTGTTGTGTGTTGTGTTCATCATATGTGTATGATAGGTTAGTATTAAGGCTATAAAATACATAGTATGTTAGATTGGTTCTATCTCGAAGTAGAACTCGGTATTTAGCTTAGTACTGGAAAAAGTATAAGCAACGTGTACGATTTTCTCCGCCTAAAGGGAGCTTGTTGACATAGTGAAGAAAACTCTCAAGTTGGGTACTTGAGGAGTGGAGTAGGGAGAAGATGAGCTTCGTAGCCAAACCACTATAAATCATTGTGTCATTGATTTGATCTTTCTTATCTTTACTTGTTTATACTTCGTATTTACTTATTTGTTTATTACATCGCTATCATATACATTTGTGTATATCACTTGAACTCACATAAGTCGACAATCTAAGTTTTAATTTTAAACTGGTAAAAACTATTCAACCTTATTTCTAGTTTCTACAAGGATGTTCTCGTGGATATGCAGCCCTTCAAGAATGACATGGAGAGGAATGATACATTGGTTAGAATATGTGATATTAAACAGTCAAAGGTTGATGTAAGTGAAGTTGATTTAGATGTTATTGATCTTGATTCATTAAACAGTGATCTTGAGGATGGAATTGATACTGAAAGAACAAAGATGCTTAGAGACCATCCGTTTCTTAGATAGCCAATGTAATCGATTTTTATTGCTAGTCTTTATAATTGTTTTCAGTTTTTTGATTATTATCGAGCGATGCCATGTGATGAAATCCCTGATGGGGTATTGCATTATACTAGATTAAGAATGGATAATGGAGATGTTATTTAGGCTAGATAAAGGTATTTTTGATATTTTGTGAAGTCAAAAATGTGGTTCGATGAGTATGTGAATATGCTAAATTCGTCAGAATCTGCGTGGCATGAAAATGAGTCGAAAATCATAAAATCTGATTTTTGATGTTGAAATATGATAGAGTTCGTCCTAATGTACGTTTCGGTAATTCGAACGTCCCGTAACTCCTAATAACGAAGAAGTTATGACCGATCGAAGTTTGGAAATTTTTATAAATTTCATTCAGCTATTTTGCATAGTATACATTCTGTCCAGATTTTTAAATGAGTGTTTTGAGCAATTTCAAATTCGTTTTAACCTTTTGGCAAAACACGAAAGTTGTCCGGAATGACGTTTTTGCATAAAATCTCTTTTTGGCAAGAGTTAACAAATGTTATATAACGGGTTAAAACCGAAGTCAAATTTCCTGCTTTATTAAAAATAAAAGCCACAAACAGTTCTGTAAGGGCATTCTGGTCACTTTCTGTCAAGTTTCGGGTCTCGGCTAAAACTAAAAAGTTGTTTGGAATGTCGTTTTACATAATATCTCTTTTGTCCGAATCGTGAAAATGTGATATAGCGGGTCGTTTGGAGCGGGTCAGATTTAGTAACATATGTATAAAATGTGTATAAAAAGTCAAAGTCTAGCGTTGACTTTTGAAAGCCGACGGGTTAATACTAAAACCGTCGTAGATAAAAAAGTGAGTAAACGATATAAATACAAAAAAGTAAGAATTTTAAAAGTAACGATGGATACAAACGAGGTCGATTCCTAAAAATAAACTTTTGTAAAATTCGAAATATATAATATATATATCAGAAAATAATATCAAATTGAATAGTTCGAAAAGTTCGATGAGAACAAATAAATATTTATTAACAAATATAATTGGATAACGAGATTTACTAAATATATGGTAACTTTCAAAAATAGTAACCTTCTAAAAATAAAAAGTTTCCTAAAATAGAAAGTTTTCGATTAGGCAATGTGTAATATAAATAAAAGAAATGATTGTAACCTAAATATTGTGGGTTTAGAATCTAAGGCGCAAATGATTCTATCACGTGTATCTATATATAATATACGTATAATATATATTTAATATATATAAATAATATATACTATATATAGCGTATGTATATATATAAACGTATATAATATATATACGTATATATAGATATATAATATACGATATATATTATAATACGTATATATACTAAATATAGAATAGCGGTATATATATAAACATACGTATATATATATACATACGTTATACATATATACAAACGTATACATATATACATACGTATACAATAAATACATAAAAACGTATACATATATACTAATATATATATATATGTTAGAAATTTTAAGTTAACGATGATACAAACGAGGAAGATTCTAAAAAAAAAATATAAACTTTTGTAATAACGAGAATATAGATATAAGATATCAGAAAAAAAAATCAAATTGAATGTCGAAAGTTCGACAAGATAAATAAATATTATTACAAATATAATTGGATAACGAGACTTACTACAAATGGTAACTTTCTGAAAATAGTAACTTCTAAAATATAAAGTTTCTAAATCGAAAGTATCGATTAGTCAATTGTAATATAAATAAAAGAAATGATTTGTAACCTAATATTGGGGGTTTTAGGATCTAAAGCGCAAATGAATTTCTCATTACATGTATATATATATGTACAACATGTATATATATATGTACACACGTATATATATATGTAACACACTTATATATATATATGTACACACCGTATATCTAATATGTTACACGACACATATAAAATTATATATCTATACTATTATATATATATATATATATATATATATATATATATATATATATATCACATATATACCATATAACCCATATATACATATATACACATATAACATATAATATATATGATATAATAGTATTATAATATGTGATTTTGTTTTGCTTCGATGTAACCGCATCGTTGATTATAACTTTCGAATAGTAATCGACGACATAAATTTATAGGTCGTGATCGTGTACATGTGATGTTTTTCCGTGAATTGTTTCGATTATTTAATCTTCGTTCGATCAAGGTGAGTTATCATAGCCCTTGCTTTTTAAGCGTTTTTAAAACCCGCAAAGGGATACTTGCTTGTATTTGAAACATGAGAACGCAATATGTTTTGATACAAATATGATTCATTTACATTGGTAATATGTCTTTTTACTGAGTGTGACCGTTACTTGCCTTGTTTGAGGGAACGCTAAGCATTAAAAAGATCGTAATGTGGTTTGACAACTCTGTCCCGGTAATGATTCAGAAGGTGAGCACCCTAAGACGGAAATTTAGTTAGTTAGTATTAGGAGAAGTTGACATACTTTCTCTGGACATAAATTTCGTCTACATGTTGAATTTGTTAAGTTGAGCACATATGCTCATTTAGTTGAAAATCAATATTGATAAAGACTGTCTTAACGAAGCATGTTAATGTTTTGATGAACCAAATATTGCCGTTTTAACTGTTATTAGTAAACTACTATGAATTGCACTAACGTTTATTTGTTGACGTTTTAAAGCATGTATATTCATGTTCGCATTGTTGATGGCTGGATGACGGAACGAGACGGATATTAAGGACGAATGTCTCGGTGAGTGGGTCATAAATTTAAACAAGGTGATTTAGAAACAACTTAGTGTTATGACTTTAGAAATAATTTCTATAAGGTAATGGTACCTATGTAACTCTGATCTTCTAATACATAAAATTTGTTTTGTAGACGTATCTTTGAATGTTTACACTGGGACTCCCGTGCATGTATATAAAGTAACACCCTAAATGTTGTAATCTCCCAGCATATCGTGAGTTTGGGGGTGTTACAGAGTGGTATCAGAGCACTAGTTGTAGTGAACTAAGTCATTTTACAAAACTTGGACTATAACTAGTTTTTTAGAAAAAAAAATTCAACGAGTCTTTTCACCATTGTTTCTATATCCGTCGCGCTCCATCGTTCTCCCCAATCCTTAGAAGCCTTATGTGGTATATTTGATTGCATATTATGTGCGTAACAATTGGTTGACACTTGGTACATTAGGTAATAATTTTTTATATATATATATATATATATTATATATATATATATATATAATATATATATATAATATATATATAAATATATATATAATATAGATAGATAGCATCCGTTCTATGGTATACATTCATAAATACCTTGATATTCGCTTCTTGCGAAGATATAATTTCTTTAAACTACATTTCGGATTCGGATACGATAAAATTTATTTTTATACTAGATGAAAACATCGTTGTTAATCATTATCTTTGAAACGATTTCGTGACTTTACTTTTCAACTTTGGCGATGTTGATGTCGCCGTAGTCTGTAGATCCCATTGGGTGACCTATTTGTTCGAGACTAAGTCCCGAGTTCAATATCTCTCCCATTGCTTTAATCCGCATATGTTGTTTCGTACCTATTGATTTGAATTTTTCGATTTATGGGGAGTGTACTTTTATATGTCATCCCATGAACCCTCATTGTTTTGGGAAAACGACTATTAACTTATTCTCGCGTAAACGTGTCATTTGAAACGTCTATTTTTAGAATTTTCGAATAGAGTTGGTATTGTGTTCCGATTCTCTCGTATCGACCTCTACTTAGTAAAATCATTGAAAAGTTGATTCTGAAAATCTAATGATTTATGTTTGAAAGAGTGTTAAGTCATTGGGTATGGCTTTGTATTGGTGTTTGGAGAATTAAAATAGTGTTTGGCAATATTTTGAAATGATTTTACAACAATTTTACAACCAGCAAGTTTTAAAGGGGTTGATGGTGAATTATTTTTTGGTCTTACGGCACCAGGGGAAAGCCAATGGAGTGTTGGTACATGATTAAGGTGCATGTGATGATTGGATAGAATTTAATTCTTCCCGGATGAGGAGATATCGTCAATTTTTTCTACAACTACTCAAACCTGGTATATACGTTGGTGCAAAGGAGTATAACTCTATACTTTAAATAACTTTTCAAAAGAAAAGTTAGGGTACCTGTAAAGACTCTAAGGGCATAACCTCCAAATGGTTTCACAACAAAAGCATCAATAAATTTCAATTACGCTCATTTCTTAAACTACAAAAAATTTATCAAATTTCATTGGTGGATGCTTTGGTTGGCACTTTTGAATGTATTAATAAATATTTTTTGTCCTAGAAGACTTGGAAAAATTATACTAGTAGGTAGAGAGAACAACTTAGCTACATGTAGAAATTCGGAATGAAGTTATATCACGAGCCCAAGTAACGGAATGATGTATCGCCGAAATTGCAAAACTAGTCAAAAATGAAGACCAGAATTTGAATGAGTAATAAGTCCAAAAACTTATATAGCAACACCTAAATATGTAAAACTGTAAGTTTTAGATATTGAACCAACTAGATTTTGGCAGTCGTATCAGCTTTTGCGGACGCAGAGTTTAAGAGATACACTCAGTTTAGCGGAGCAATTAATTTTTTAGAAAATGGTGGTTTTGATAAATAGGGATGAAATGGTAATTTCACCTTGGATCCAAAACTTTCTGGGCGATGGGCCCTATGTTTCTAGAAATTAGACTCGAAATGTTGTCCGTAGACTAAAACCTCATACTTTTGATCGTCTACAGATTAGTAAGGAGAAGGATTTCAAGATTTAGGTTTATCGGATTAAGGTTATCGTTGCCTCATAGTTTTATCTTATCACCGACGTGGTGAATTTGCGCATTCTTTTAGCTAATTACTTTGATAAACTCTAGAGAGGTTATGTAATATTAAGTTAATGTATTGAAACTTAAAATCTATACGGTTGGATGTACTTGCCTTTAAAAGCCAAATTATCACCTGTATTGGTGAATTTTGGTATGTGTATGAAATTTTTTTGGCTTTGTATTACAATTGCAGTAATTGTTCTCGGTTATGACAATGAGTAAGTGCCTATTGTATAGGATGTACTATGAGTGAAGCCTGTAGTTCGTGGTTACCCCCGAGCACATCGCTTGTTGAGAGATTGATTTGACCCCGAGTTGTTGGGTCACTTCAATTGGCTTACTTTCGCATAGGTGTATTTACTTGCTTGCATAGTTCAATTGGAGTGGGTATTATTTTTTGGTACTTACTGCTGAGACCGGTTGACCCAAACCGTATCAAATATGTATTTGTTATTGATGATTTTATAAAGTTTAGGGATCGCAATAACGAATTTGTGTGTTGGACAAATGTCGTTGCGCGAATTCTAAGATCATTCTTCTTTTTAACCCTTTCCTCAGCAGTAACAGCACCAGGTATTGTTGTAGTAGATGTACCATCTTCAATTAGCAAATGGTTCTAATGTTTTTTTATCTTGAAAGATTTCCTTCCTCTATATTCTTCCTAAAGAGATAGTCTTGAAGTTGAATATACTGCTCTATTCTGAGTCTCCATGTGTCATAATCACCTTGCTTGAGAAGTGGCAGTTTAACAAGAGCATTGTTTTGTGTAGTATTTGGATCCATGGTGCTTTACTTCTAGAGTTTGTAAAGAAGATGGATCTACTGTGAGTCTTTTTGATCAAGGTTTCAGAACACCCGCTCTGATACCACTTGTTGTTTCCAATCACAGATCGATTCCTTAGCTTGTAAGGGTTAAGTTACTTTGGATAAATCTAAAACAACTTATGGTAGAAACCTGAATCATATGTAAGAGATTATCGGAATCTGAATCATTGGCACAGTCAAGAAAACAATAAAACAGTGGCACAAGTTGTTTTTCTCAACTCACGATATATAGATCAAAACACAAAACAACTTATATGTTTTGCCTTACAATGAATACTCTAACTATCTTGTGAATTGAACGTCTATAAAAGTCTATATATAACTATGCCGTAAGGGTTCCTTTTATACACCAAGGAAAACCCTAATGGGCTTTACAAAACGCGTAAAGAGATCGTACATATCTTTTCCTAAGATATCTCATGCATATCTCATAAGCGGTACTAACTATTTTAACTAACAGTACAAACTAATACTAACAGTACAAACTATAACTGTCGGTACTAACTATTATAACTAGCGATACTAAGTCCTTCAGCAGTATTATCTTGTAGAATCTCTTAATTCCCAACACCGTCTCACCATGAAAGAAAGTAAAACGAGTAAAAAAGGATGAGCATCGGGACGATGCTCCCTTAAAGTGGGGGAATGTAACAACCCAAATTTCACGACGCGTATGACGATCGCGAATTCGATGTCATAATTATTATTTTATAAATTTGTGTGAGCGAAACGTCGACGCTTAAAATTTTATTTGTCGTAAATAATTATTTTTTGGGTGGAATTTTACTACGAACTGAAATTTAAAATATCTATTTTAACGTTTGGCGAAGTCGACGTTTTAGACTTCGAAAAAAGTTTCCGCGGAAGAGCTTTCATTAATCTATTGAGCATCGTAAAAACATACGCCGCAACTCGTTATTATTATTATGACCTAAAGTTTATTATTTGTAAGAAATTCGTCAATTTTGTTCCTTATCTTGAGGTACCTATACGTGTTTTAAAAGACACATTTATTAAAATGTCTAACCAAGAAAAATGTAATGGAAAATAAAAATGGTCTTGGAAGTGTAATCCCTAGCCCGGTTGTTCGTTTTTACATTTTAAGTAAAACATAGACGTGTCAAGAATTTAAAGAAGAAAAGAAAGAAGGACAATTGTTGCCAAATGACCAAAGTAATTTTCTATATATAAGAACCTAAACACACACATTGTGACTTTTACAAAAAACATTTTCTCTCCCCCTCTCCACCTTGGCCGCCGGCTGCACAAGAAAAAGTCACATGCATCTGATCAACCTATATTTTTTGAATCCCTCGACATTTCCTTCGGCACCTATCTAATAAAAATCAACACATCAATGATAATGATTTGAGATTGAACCGGGTTAGTTTCAAACAATTCCGTTTAAAAGGGGTGTTTAAATAGCTAAGATTACTATTTGAACTCGTGTTAAATAGGAAAAAGTCTGTGGCTTTGGGTTTGGGTTGGTTCGAGTTTCGGCACAGACGACGAGGGAACGTGTCCGAGTTCAATTTCTTTCTAATTCGTAGCTATAGTATAGCATTGTAAGCATTTTATTGCTAGTCTTATAATTGTTTCGTGTTTTAGATTATTATTTCGAGCGATGCATGTGATGAAAATCCGATGGGTATTGCACTAGACTAGATAAAAAGGAATATTATAGATGTTATTTAGGGCTAGATAATGGTATTTTGATGAATTTTGGAAGTCAAAAATGTGGTTCGATGAGTTTTAAATATGCCAAATTCA
Source organism: Tanacetum coccineum (assembly GCA_026074375.1). Taxonomy (NCBI): domain Eukaryota; kingdom Viridiplantae; phylum Streptophyta; class Magnoliopsida; order Asterales; family Asteraceae; genus Tanacetum; species Tanacetum coccineum. Next base: position 21,799 of record BQNB010009969.1, read on the forward strand.
TGTAGAATATGTGGCATGGAAAATGAGGTTTGAAAAAAAAATCATAAAAACTGATTTTTGATGTTGAAATATGATAGAGTTCATCCTAATGTACGTTTCATCCTTAATATCGAACTCCCTATTACTCCTATAACGAAGAAGTTATGGCCGATTCGAAAGTTTGGAAATTTTATAAATTCCAAGGCAGCTATTTTTGCAAAGTAAACATTTCTGTCCCAATTTTAACGAGCGTTTTGAGCACTTTCAATCCACGTTTTAAGCCTTCCAGCAAAACAGCGAAAGTTAGTCGGATATGAACGTTTTAACATAGAAAATCTATTTTTTGTCAAAGTCACGAAATTGATATAACGGGTCCAAAACCAAAAGTTAAAACTTTTTGCGTTTATTAAAATAAAGCAACAGCAGATTCTTGTAAAACTAAAAATATATTCGGAATGTTTTTTTTTTTTGTTTTACTATAAAATCTCTTCTTTGTCCGAATCTTGAAAATGTGATATAGCTGGTCGTTTGGCGCGAGTCAGATTTAGTAACATATGTATAAAAAGTCAAAGTTTAGCGTTGACTTTTGAAAGTCAACGGGTTAATACTAAACTCGTCGGGGATAATAAAAGTGAGTAAAAGCTATTATTACTAAGTAAGACATTTTAAACTTAACAGATGGATAACGAACGATGGATATATACTAAAAATAGAAACTTTTTGTATAAACGAAATATAATAACGAAATGAAAAAGAAATAATCAAATTGAATGTCGAAAGTTCGACCGAGATAATAAATATTATTACAAATATATTGGATAACGAGACATACTAAATAATGTAAATTTACGAAATATTAACTTCTAATAATATAAAGTTCCTAAAATCGAAAGTTTTTGATTAGGACAATGTGTAATTTCATAATAAAAGGAATGATTGTAACCTAATATTGTGGGGTTTTAGGATCTAGGGCGCAAGTGGATTTCTCATCACATTGTATGAATATATATAATATATATATAAATATATATATATATATATAAAGATACACACACACATATATTATATTTACACACACACACACACACACAATAATTATATATAGTATATAGATATATATATATATATATAATAATATAGTATAAATATATATTATACACATATATACTATAATATATATATATATATATATATATATATATATATATATATATATATATATACACACATGTATATACACACATATATATATACAGACACACACACACACACACACACACACACACACACACACACACACACATATATATACATACATATATATATATATATATATATATATATACTATATATGTGATTTCCGTTGTATACGAATGTACGCATCGTTGAATATACTTTCGGAATAGTAATTCGGGCGTACATAAATTAATAAGGTCGTGATCGGTTCGTTGGATTTTCCCGTGGATTGTTTCGATTATTTAATCTTCGGCTTCGATTAAGGTGAGTTCATAGCCTCGCTTTTAAGTGTTTTAAGTGTTTTTAAACCCGCGAGGGGGATATTTGCTTGTTTTGAAAATGAGAAGGCAATATGTTTTGATACTAAATATGATTCCATTTACTATTAGTTATATGCCTTTTACTGTGTGACCGTTAATTGCCTTGTTTATGGTGAACGCTAATGCATTAAATAGATCTATTAGGTTTGATAACACTCCTGTATAATCCGAAGTGAGCACCCCTGTAACGAACATTTTGTAGTAGAATAAGGAGAAGAGGCATACTTCTCGGACATAATTTCTCCTACGGGATAAATAGAGATAATTTTCGGTACATTGGCTCGAGTGTAGTTTGGAAAAGTAATATTTGTAAAAAACTTGTTCTTATAACAATGTTATATTGTTTTTGTTGAACAAATCTGTGTCTAACAACTATTAGTAAACCCTTTTGTCACTCAGATGTTTTGTTAACGTTTTTAAGCATGTATCTCAGGTTAGGCATTGTTGATGGCTTGGATGGGACGTAGACGCGGATATCAAGGATGATGTCTTGGTGAAGTGGTGTCATAAATTAAACAAGTGTTTTAGGAATCAAGTCGTGCTGTGACTTTTAGAAATAATTTCTATAATGGTATTAGGACCTATGTAACTCCGATCTTTCTAATAAATAAAATTGTGTTTTATAAATGTATCTTTGAACGTTTAATGGGACTCGTGTGCATGTATTATGAAGTAGCACCCCAAATGTTGTATTCCGCTGCGTATTGTAGTTTGGGTGTGTTACACACGAATCATTTCCCTGGGACAAATTTGAATTTCAAAAGGTTGCGTATAAATACCAACCTTAAGCTTTCAATTTTAATCAACTCTTGACAAGGAGTATTTCACACACAAAATATTATCTTTTGTACTATTCTATAATCTTATACTTGTTACATATCCATTATAAGTGATGCAACTCAACTCCAATCTTCTGAAGAACACTCAAGATGACATCATGCTCAAGTGTTCATAGTTTAGATTTGTTCATTAAGTTTTGTGATTAATCATTCATCTGTATATCTTGTGTTGTGTTTGTATGTATCATATGTGTATGTAGGTTAGTATTTAGCATAAAATCATAAGTGTTAGAATTGGATTCTATCTGAAAGTAGAACTCGTATTTAGCTTAGTACCCAGAAAAAGTGTAAGCGACTTTTAACGTTTTCTCCGGCCTAAAGAAAGAGCTTGTTGACATAGTAAGATAACTCTCAGTTGGGTTACTTGAGGAGTGGAGTAGTGCAAGAGTTGCTTTAATAGCCCGAACCCACTATAAATCCTTGTCACAACCCCCCCCCCCCCAAACCCCCCCTAAGCTCATTGTTTTGATCTTTCTTATCTTTACTTTTATTAATTTCATAGATTATTTACTTACTTAATGCAATCGCTATCAATATACACTTGTATATACTCTCTTGAGTTCACAAAGTCGGCAAATCTAATTTTAATTTTACACAGTAAAAACTATTCAACCCCCTTCTATTTTTCACATATTAGATAATTTTGGATCATAAATGATATTTGCATGACTTAATTGTTAATGTTTTTTTGAATAATTGTTGATGTGTATTAGTTTTGTAGCTTATATTATATTATTTTAAGATTGACTTATGAGAAAACAAAAGGGTGTTTTTTTTTAAAATAAAATAAAACATGACAAATAATTTATGAATTCAGATTTATTATGAACAATTTATATGTTCATAATGTGTTTTCAAATCGAATATTTTTTAATTTTTATCATACGTAATTTGTGGCAAAAGACTATTTAGTGCAAGGATAAGATACGTTGAACTATCAGATTAGTTCTTTAGATACCATTACCCTATAATACCTGATTACGTTATAGTTTCCTTACCTTGCACACTACTTAGGAAGTCGTGAATGGTCTAGGGTTTGAATGGTTTTTAACCATTCTTTAATCTTTTCCCGCGATAAAATATAAAATCTTTAAGTGTTGAAAACACGCTAAATTGTCAATTTTTAAAGGTAACACTATTTATACATTAGGTGTAATAGAAAAAATTGTGATCCGTAGGATAAATAACCTTAAATTGTTAAAATTTTTTATTAAAATTTATGATACGAATATGTATGCATGCTTCTTCGTACATATTTGCCACGTCAAATATTATACTCTTTAAATAAGTTATTTCCATCCAATTTGTAAGAACACTTGCAGATGCCTTTTACTATGCGTGAAACGTATGTAGATTGCAATCCCAAGGTGATTATACACTTTTTTATGAGATGTTAGTGTTACATAATCACAGTTTCTAATTGGACGACTAAATGGTTATAGTGGGTGAGACTAAACTCTTGCATAGGCCGGGATGAAACATGCTTACTAGTATATATTGGTAATAAAGTTAGTCTAATAAGTTCATTGTGAATTGCACCGCGGTTGGCAATTATTGTTCAGTCAGTATACTTTTAAATACACATCACTATAGAATTCACTGATGTGAGTGGTGGGGGGGGGGGGCTATGTCAAGTGGATCCTAGCCCTATAGAAAAATAATTGTTATATGAATTAAACAAGGGTAGTGTTAATTTTCTCAAGGATTATTATTGAAAATAAACTAAATTCTGAACTTTATATGTTTTGTAGATGGTAAACAAACACTACCAGATCAAAACATAAACCATTCACTTTTAGGGTTGATGTTTGAAGAGAAAAACTTTCTGGAAACAATTTCAATGATGGTTTTGATACTTAATAGGCTTTGAGAGTTTGAAAAAAAATATATGTCAATGAACAACCTACACTCCCCTTGCTAATACCAGTTGATTTCGAAGCAAAATTGTGTTGCGAGATGGAATGCAGTATATGATGCTCACATAATGAAGGGGCTTGCCTTATGCTCATAGAGTAAAACTCATGGACTTCAATAGATATTCGAAAATTACTCAACTTATGATATGCTGTCAGGAGCTTAATCTATGTTTGTAAAACAACTGAGTAGAGAGGTTTAACCAAATCCAAACTTTCCATCTTGCAAACAATAGGAGACAGTAAACCATTAGTGCCATAACTCCTTAAGATGAAAGACTATTTGGTAGCAACTGAATGTCTTGTTATGTGCTACCACAGGATCTTAGTGTTGGTTTAATCTTGAATGGCCTCACTAGTGATTTTGCTGGATTTGTGAATAATTACAATATGCATAACATGGGAAAGAGATTTAGTGAAATAGATGCTCTGCTTATTGAGTATGAAAAAGGTTTACCTAAAAAGGTTAAAACACCACAAGTAATGGCAATTAGAGGTGGTAAAATCTAAAAAGACAATAAAATATTGCTTAAAGATAAAGGCAAGTGTAAAGTTGATGACAAGGGAAAGGATAAACAAGTTTATATCCCTAAGCCTAAAAACCCTAAACCTTCTGCTAAAGAACACCCAACTAAGGATGACACCTGCCACTACTGCAAGGAGGTGGGTCATTAGAAGAGGAATTGTCCTGTTTATCTTGATGAGTTGTTGAAGAAAAAGAAGCAAGTTGGTACTGCCAGTTCTTTAGGTATCTTCACAATAGAATTATTTACTTTTCCTAATAAATCCTGGGTGTATGACACTGGTTGTAGTACTCACACTTGTATTATAAAATATGGGTTTAGAGAAGTAAGAAAGCTAAAACAAGGAGCTCTCTATTTGTACGTATGCAATAGTGTTCGTGCACAAGTAGAATCTATTAGAAGTTATGACTTAGTTTTGCCTAATGGCTTACGATTGTTTAGAAACAATTATCAATTATGCACCTTCTAATTACAAGAGGTGTTGTATCAGTTCATCGTTTGGCAGAAATTGATATGTTCAGTGTTTTAAAAACGGATATGGAAATTTAGTTAGTAAGAATGCTATGCCTTTATTTTAATGCTATTCCCACGTGATGGTATTTATGAAAAGATATTTCATAATCTTGTAATAAATGTTAATTCCCTAATGTAATGGTAACAATAAACAGAGCAAGCATAACTTGGACTCTATTATCTATGCACTATCTCTTGCCCATATAAGCAAGAAACAACATTGAAAAAGCTACAGCAAGGAGGGTCTTTTAAAGTCACAGATGATGACTCATTTGATGACAACTGCTTGTCCTTGTTTATGAGGCAAGATGACAAGAAACCCTTTCTGCAGATCGTAATCAAAAGGGCAACTGATCTTCTTTTGGAATAATACATCCTAATGTGTGAGGACTACTTTGACATGTGTCAAGACAATGTGCTAGCTACTTCATTACATTCCACGGATGATTATAGTCGTATGGTCCAGTTTACTTACAAAACATAACATGAAATCTTTGAAACATTCAAGGGTTTTAAAAATAAAGTGGAAAATTCACTCGGGAAGATAACACGGCTCTTTGAATCCAGATCGAGTTGGCAACACATAACCATTGAGTTTAAAGATATCTTAAAGCCATGCGGTAACTTTCCAATAGCCTTATTCCATCCATACACCCCAACAAAATAACACAATGGCAGTGGTCCTAGAAGAGAAATCGTAATGTTAGACATGTTTTTCGATCGTAGATGGAATCTTACAACTCTGTCGTTATCCTTTTGGGATTTTTCTCTAGAGTTTGCAACACGCATACTCAATATGGTTCCAACTAAGAAGGTTCATAAGACACCATATGAATTATGGTATAGAAAAGTTTCAAACTTTTCTTACTTAATGGTCTGGGGATGTGAGGCGCTTGTAAAGCAGGATACGCCTGACAAACTCTAACAAAGATCTGCTAAGTGTATCTTTATAGGATACCCAAAGAAAACAATGGGTTACTATTTCTACTTCCCACCTGAAAACAAAATTGTTGTTGCAAGGTATGCTGAGTTCTTTAAAGTAAAAATCTCATAACTCAGAATTCGAAAGCGTCTATAGATCGTTTAAGAAATTTCAACATAAAGATACATCACTTTCAAAATCACTAGCAAAATTCATATGGAGGTTAAAAGGACACATCGGGCTATAAATCGCTTATGTCTAAGTAAAGTGTAGAGGAGCATAGTCTAGAGGATCTTAATGAACCCACCAGCTATAAATCTGCAATGATGGATCCAGAATCTAAAAAGTGGCTCAATGCTATGAATGCGGAAATGCAATCCATGATAGAAAATATGTATGGGTACTAGGCGGTATCTCCTCCTAATTGTAAGACTTGGGAGTAAGTGGATTTTTAAGAAAAAGACTGACATGGATGGCATTGTACACACCTATAAAGCTCGTCTTGTAGCAAAGGGTTATATTCAACACTAGGATGTTGATTATGAAGAAACATTCTCACATGTTGCTAACATTAGAACTATTAGGATTCTCATATCTATAGCGGCGTTCTATGATTATGAGATATGGAAAATGGATGTCAAAACCCCCCCCTGCCTTCATAAATTGTTATCTGATAAGACCATTTAATATGATACAACCTAGAAGGTTTATGTTGATTCCTAAACATCCAAGAAGTATGCAAATCTTCAAAGATTCATTTATAGGCTAAGCAATCAACAAGAATGCTATTAATAAAAGATTTGATGAGGAAATCAAAAAGTCTAGTTTGCTTAAAATCTTGATGAGCCAGTGTGTAAATCGAAAAGGCAAGATGGGAGTAAATGTTATCATTCCTCATCTAATATGTTGAGGACATAATAATCATGGGAAAACTCACATACCAAGTATATCAAAGTGTATGAATATCTTTAAGAATGTTTTTGCTATGAAAGATTTGGGGGAAGCAGCATTTATTAAAGGAATCAAGATCTATAGAGATATGTCAAAGCGATTGATTGGACTTAGTCAAAGTTCTTACATGGATAAGATCTTAAAGAGATATAAAAAAGGATAATTCCAAACGGGTCCCATAACCCAATGCAAGAAAGACTTGACTTAAACCAAAACACAAGTTCTTAAACAACGCTAAAGAGGTGAAGCTATGCAAAATGTACCATATGCTTTGACTGTGGAATCCATTTATGTAATAGTGAATGCAATAGACAGAATGTTGTGTTCGTAGCAAAATATAACAAGCCATTTTTAACAAAATCCTGGTGAACCTCATTGGAATGCTGTGAAAAATATTCTTAAGTATTTAAGAAATACTAAAGATATGTTTTTAGTTTATGGTGAAAATCCGGAAGCTGAACTTAGAGTTGAATGCTACTGTTATGTTGGACTTTAGACTGATAAAGAAGACATCAAATCTCAGACAGGATATGTTTTCATTTTAAACGGAGGCCGGTGAACAGTAGTAAAAGCTCAAGCAAAGTGCTACCCAGCAAGTGTCTGCTACGAGCTGAATATATTGCTGTCTAGTCAGAAGCTGCAATGTAAGCTGTGTTTGGAGATAAGTAAGTTAATTTAAGGGCTTGTATAGTACCAACAATAAACAAACTAATTAAGATATTTTGCGACAATTCTTCCGCACTTCTTATTGCTAACGAACCGGGAGTTCAGAGAGGCGTCACTATCATAGAAGATACGATTATGTTCGCTAGTGTATTGAAATGTGCGAAATAAATCTTCTTAAATTTTACACAGATGACAATCTAGGCTTGATCTTTTTACGAAGGCTTTACCTAATGAAAAGCTTACTCAACATGCTAAGCATCATAGGACATCGTTTAGCTAGTTATATTCATGGTAGACTGTGTTTTAGTATTTGTATAAGGGATATTAACCAATTTTAATTTAATATAATGATACTATTCGTAATTGATATTTTATTATAAATTATGAACTATATTTACATGATTAAATTCCATGAATAATATTTAATTATACTAAATTAATCCAATGTCGGTTAACAATAATGGGAATATTGTTAAATTAAGAACTAAAATCTGAGTGGATTGGTGATATCTTTAGATGTTTAAAGAAGTGTCCCGCCAAACTCCCACACTAATGATTCATTAGATGAATATTCCGATTCTCCAACTAACAAGAATATTACTATCTGTGATCTTCTCATAAAGTAAATCTTGAAAGAGAGTATTTATTACTAAAATGGCCTTAACTTGAGATGCAAAGTAGGTCTTGCATGGTGTGGATAATCTATCTTATCTAGTTAATGTTTATCCTAAAAAAGGTACTAATAAGGGCTATTTCAGAAGTGAATTGAAGCAGATGACTTACACTTGTAGTCAATATAAATTTGTTGTTTTCAATAGTTAAAAAAAGGATGCCATAGTGCCCCTCGTAGAATTAATCAGATGTGTGTATGGCCGTACCCGAAAGCTTATGTAGATTTGTCTCATTGATTTTCATTAATCTTGATTAGATACATATACGAGAAACATAATCTTTAAATAATGGAATGACCTTGATCCATATCTATTTTTAACACGGTATTTGAAACAAAGGGATTGTAAATATTAAATCATTTAACCGTGTCTTTATGAACAACACTTAGATGTATTTTCTGGAGCATTGACGTATTGCTGAGACGCTTACCAATTTTTATTTATATATTATATATACACGTCGAAGTGTGAGCTGTTGAATATGGTCGCACGTAAAATAATATATGTCGAAATCTATTCTCAAGCCTACGAGGACTGCATACGATAATAATGTAGCAACAGTACGAATGAATATCTAAAATAATATATTTATTAGTGAATTAACAAATGATTGTTAAATGTTTAGCGAGAATAAATATTAGTCGTTAAAAGTTAAAGGACTAATATGCAAAACTAGGAAAAGGAAAGTTGCGGTTTGCCCCCTCTTTTCTTTATGGTCGTAAAGAACTCCCTATCCTATTAGGATTGGAAGTTGCTTTAACTTGCAAGCAAGTCATAAAGGGATGTAAATAGAGTGTATTAGTTCATTGTTTTTGCTAATGCTTGAAACCTATAACCTTAAATCTCTCTTGTTCTCTTCTCTTTGGTCAATCGATTCCCAAAACCCATAAAGGGTTTTGGTTTTTCCCCCTTTGTTGTGCAATCGAACCGAACACCCTTTAAGGTTTTGTTTTACTATCGAATACCACTACCGTGGTGGTTTTGTTCATGTGTTGATTGATTCAAGAATGAAGGAGATTGTTTGTTAAACACTACTAATACTAGCATACCTCGTTGTTTGCAAAGAACGTATTGTGTGTGTCGACTTAGAGGGATCATACTTTGATCCTAGTAGTTTTGCGTGGTGTTATACATATGCGTATATTCAAGACGATGGTTCGTTTATTGCTAAAAGGTACACACATTCTTGAACTCTTGTTAACTATATTATTCTATACGTGTTAATCTTTTTGTTGCGTACTCGTGTATTTAATGGTTAAAAGTTGTAAAAACCCAATGTACTTTTGTTAAAAAATATTATTATATATAAACTCAAACCTAACCCCTCCCTTCTTATGGTTGGTATGGCATGCGGGGAGGAGGAACGAATCTAAGTGCCAATGTGATTTCATCACGACATTTATGAATATATAATATATATATATAGTATATTACTATATAAATATCTAACATCACAATACAACACATATATATATATATATATATATATATATATATATCTAAAAAATATATTATAAATTTATATATATATAAATACAATATAATATATATATAATATATATTTATATATATATTATAAGTGGTGTGTGTGTGTATATAAATAAATATATATATATTAATATATATATGATATATATTCATACCTGTGAATTGAGAAATCACTTGCGCCTTAGATCGATCATAGAAGGGAGTGGTTAGGTTTGAGTTTATATATAATAATATTTTTTAACAAAAGCATGTTGGGTTTTTACAACTTTTAACCATTAAATACACGAGTACGCAGCGAAAAGATTAACACGTATAGAATAATATAGTTAACAAGAGTTCAAGAATGTGTGTACCTTTTAGCAATAAATGAACCATCGTCTTGAATATACGCGTATGTATAACACCACGCAAAACTATTAGGATCAAAGTATGATCCCTCTAAATCGACACACACAATACGTTCTTAGCAAACACTGAGGTATGCTAGTATTAGTAGTGTTTAACAAACAATCTCCTTCGTTCTTGAATCAATCAACACATGAACAAAACCATCACGGTAGTGGTATTCGATCGCAAAACAAAACCTTAAAGGGTGTTTGGTTCGATTGCACGACAAAGGGGGAAAAACCAAAACCCTTTATGGGTTTTGGGAATTGATTGACCAAAGAAAAGAGCACAAGAGAGATTTAAGGTTATTGGTTTTCAAGCATTGGAAAACAATGAACCCAATACCTCTATTTACAACCCTTATAACTTGGCTTGCAAGTCAAGCAGTTCCAATCCTAAAAGGAAAGGGAGTTCCTCCGACCTAAAGAAAAGAGGGGGCAAACCGTAACTTTCCTTTTCCTAGTTTTGCATATTAGTCCTTTAACTTTTAACGACTAATATTAATTCTCGCTAAACATTTAACGATAATTTGTTAATTCACTAATAAATATATTATTTTAATATATTCATTCATTGTTCTACATATTAATGTGTGCGTCCTCGTAAGCTTGAATAGATTTTCGAACATATATTATTTATACGTGAACATATTCCAACAGCTCCCACTTGGACATGTATATATAATATAATAACATTGGTAAGCCTCTAGCAATACGTCAATGCTTCCAGAAATATCCGAGTGTTGTTTCATAAAGACACGGATAAATGATTTACATATTTACAATCCCTTTGTTTCAAATACCGTGTTAAAAATAGATATGGATCAAGGTCATTCCATTTTTTAAAGATTCTGTTTCTCGTATATGTAACTAATCAAGACTACTGAAAATCAATGAGACAAATCTACATAAGCTTTCGGGTACGGCCATACACACATCTGATTAATTCTATGAGGGGCCCAACGGCATCATTTTTTAACTATTGAAACAACAAATTCTATATTGACTACAAGTGTCAAGTCATCATGCTTCAAAATCACTTCTGAAATAGCCCTTATTAGCTACCTTTTTTAGGATAACTTAAACTAGATTAAGAAAGATTATCCACACATGCAAGACCTACTTGCATCTCAAGTCTAAGGATTTAGTAAATAAAATCACTTACAAGATTTACTTAATGACGATGATCCATATAGTAATATTCTTGTTAGTTGGAGAATCGAATATTCATCTTATGAATATTATGTGAGTTTGGTGGACACTTCCTTTAATATCCAAGATATCACCAATCACTCAGATTTGTCTTAATTTAACAATATTCCCATATTGTTAACCGACAATGGATTAATTTAGAATAATAAACATTATTCATGGATTTAAACATACAAATATAGGACATAATTTATAATAAAAATAACAATATACGAAGTATCATTATCATAAAATAAAATTGTTTAAATATCCCTTATACAAATACTAAAACACAGATCTACATGAAACTACTAGCTAAACGAAGTCCTATGCTGCTAGCATGTTGAGTAAGATTTTCATTAGGTAAAGCCTTCGTAAAAAGATCAGCTAGATTGTCATCTGTGTGAAATTTAAGAAGATTTATTTCGCACATTTCAATACACTGGCGAACATAATCGTATCTTCTATGATAGTGACGCCTCTCTGAACTCCCGGTTCGTTAGCAATAAGAAGTGCGGAAGAATTGTCGCAAAATATCTTAATTATAGATGTTATTGTTGGTACTATACCAAGCCCTAAAATAAACTTCCTAATCCAAACAGCTTCTATTGCAGCTTCTGAAGCAGCAATATATTCAGCTCTGTAGCAGACATTGCGGTAGAACTTTTCTTGGAGCTCTTCCAGTCAATCGCGCCTCCGTTCAAAATGAAAACATATCATGTCTGAGATTTGATGTCGTCTTTATCAGTCTCAAATCCAACATCACAGTAGCATTCAACTCTAAGTTCAGCTTCTGGATTTTCACCATAAACCAAAAACATATCTTTAGTATTTCTTAAATACTTAAGAATATTTTTCACAGCATTCCAATGAGGTTCACCAGGATTTTATTGAAAATGGCTTGTTATATTTTGCGCGAACGCAACATTAGGTCTAGTGCATTTCACTGCATACATAATGGATCCCACAGCCAAAGTATAAGGTACATTTTGCATACGCTTCACCTCTTCAGGTGTTTAAGCACCTTATGTTTTATTTAAGTCAAGTCTTTCTTGTATAGGGATATGACCACATTTGGAATTATCCATTTTATATCTCTTTAAGATCTTATCCATGTAAGACTTTGAACTAGTCCAATCAATCGCATTTGACCTATACTCAATAGATCTTGATTCCTTTAATAAATGCTGCTTCCCCCAAATCTTTCATAGCAAAACACTTTCCAAGATAATTCTTTACACTTTGTAAACTTGGAATGTGATTTCCCATGATTATTATGTCATCAACATATAAGATGAGGAATGTAACATTACTCCTACTAGCCTTTTGATATACACATGGCTCATTAAGATTTTAAGCAAAACCAAACTTTTTGATTTCCTCATCAAATCTTTTATTCTAGCTTCTTGATGATTGCTTAAGACCATAAATGAATCTTTGAAGCTTGCATACTTTTCTGGGATGTTTAGGATCAATAAAACCTTCAGGTTGTACCATATAAATGTCTTTATCAAGATAACCATTTAAGAAGGCAGTTTTGACATCTATTTTCCATTTCTCATAATCATAGAACGCCGCTATAGATATGAGAATCCTAATAGTTCTAATATCAGCAACATGTGAGAATGTTTCTTCATAATCAACCTCGTAGTGTTGAGTATAACCCTTTGCTACAAGACGAGCTTTATATGTGTGTACAATGCCATCCAGGTTAGTCTTTTTCTTAAAAATCCACTTACTCCCAACAGTCTTACAATTAGGAGGAAGATCAACCAAGACCCATACCATATTATCTATCATGGATTGCATTTTCGCATTAATAGCATTGAGCCACTTTTTAGATTCTGGATCCATCATTGCAGATTTATAGCTGGTGGGTTCATTAAGATCCTCTAGACTATGCTCCTCCGCCTCTACATTTAGACATAAGCGATTTAGAGCTCGATGTATCCTTTTAACCTCCATAGGAATTTTGCTAGTGATTTTCGAAGGTGATGTATCTTTATGTTGAATTTCTTCAAGATCTATAGCCCTTCTACTGACTTCTTAAGTTATGAGATTTTTCTTAAAGAACTTAGCATACCTTGCAACAACAATTTTGTTTTCCGATGGGAAGTAGAAATAGTAACCCATTGTTTTCTTTGGGTATCCTATAAAGATACACTTAGCAGATCTTTGTTAGAGTTTGTCAGGCGTATCACGCTTTACAAGCGCCTCACATCCCCAGACCATTAAGTAAGAAAAGTTTGAAAAGCTTTTCGCATACCTAATCATATTTCTTAATCAACCTTATTAGTTGGAACCATATTGAGTATGCGTGTTGCAAACTCTAGAGAAAAATCCCAAAAGGATAACGACAGAGTTGTAAGATTCATCATAGATCGAAACATGTCTAACAAAGTACGATTTCTCCTTCTAGACACGCCATTGTGTTGTGGTGTGTATGGAAGAATAAGCTATTGGAAAGTTCCGCAAGCTTTAAGATAATCTTTAAACTCTTGGCTTATGTGTTTGCCACCTCGATCTGATCGAAGAGCCTTGATTATCTTCCCGAGTTGATTTTCCACTTTATTTTTAAACACCTTGAATGTTTCAAAGACTTCATGTTTATGTTTTAGTAAGTAAACATGACCATAACGACTATAATCATCCGTGAATGTAATGAAGTAGCTAGCACCTTGTCTTGACACATGTCTAAGTAGACCACACACATTAGTATGTATTATTCCAAGAAGATCAGTTGCCCTTTTGATACGATGCAGAAAGGGTTTTCTTGTCATCTTGCCTCATAAACAAGACACGCATTTGTCAAATGAGTCATCATCTGTTGACTTTAAAAGCCCTCCATGCTGTAGCTTTTCAATGTGTTTCTTGCTTATATGGGCAAGAAGATAGTGCCATAGATAAGTAGAGTCCAAGTTATGCTTGGCTCTTTTATTGTTAACATTACAAATAGAATTAACATTTAGTACAAGATTATGAATATCATTTTCATAAATACCATCACGTGGAATAGCATTAAAATAAAGAATATCATTCTTAAAAACTAAAATTCCATAATCCGTAAAACACTGAACATATCTATTTTCTGCCAAACGATGAACTGAAACAACACCTCTAGTAATAGAAGGTGCATAATGATAATTGTCTAAACAAATCGTAAAGCCATTAGGCAAAACTAAGTCATAACTTCTAATAGATTCTACTTGTGCACGAACACCATTGCATACGTACAAATAGAGAGCTCCTTGTTTTAGCTTTCTTACTTCTCTAAACCCATATTTTGTAATACAAGTGTGAGTACTACAACCAGTGTCATACACCCAGGATTTATTAGGAAAAGTAAATAATTCTATTGTGAAGATACCTAAAGAACTGGCAGTACCAACTTGCTTCTTTTTCTTCAACAACTCATCAAGATAAACAGGACAATTCCTCTTCTAATGACCCACCTCCTTGCAGTATGGCAGTGCACCTTAGTTTGGGTGTCTTAGCAAAGGTTTAGGGTTTTTTAGCTTAGGGATTATAACTTGAGTTTTATCCTTTCCCTTGTCATCAACTTTACACTTGCCTTTATCTTTAAGCAATATTTTATTGTCTTTTTAGATTTTACCACCTCTAATTGCCATTACTTGTGGTGTTTTAACCTTTTTAGGTAAACCTTTTTCATACTCAATAAGCAGAGCATCTATTTCACTAAATCTCTTTCCCATGTTATGCATATTGTAATTATTCACAAATCCAGCAAAATCACTAGTGAGGCCATTCAAGATTAAACCAACACTAAGATCCTGTGGTAGCACATAACCAAGACATTCCAGTTGCTCCACATAGTCTTTCATCTTAAGGAGATATGCACTAACTGGTTTACTGTCCTCTTGTTTGCAAGCATGGAAAGTTTGGATTAGGTTAAACCTCTCTACTCCAGCTTGTTTCTCAAACATAGATTTAAGCTCCTGAAGCATCTCATAAGGTGAGTAATTTTCGAATTATCTATGAAGTCCAGAGTTATACTCCTGAGCATAAGGCAAGCCACCTCATTATGAGCATCATATACTGCATTCCATTTCGCCAACACATTTGCTTCGAAATCAACTGGATTAGCAGGGAGTGTAGGTTGTTCAATGACATACATTTTCTTTTCAACTCTCAAGCCTAACTTAAGTTAACAAAACCAATCATTGAAATTGTTTCCAGAAAGTTTTTCTCTTTCAAACATCAACCTAAAAGCTGAATGGTTTATGTTTTGAACAGGTAGTGCCATCTACAAAACATAAAAGTTCAAGAATTTAGTATTTTCAATAATAATCCTTGAAGAAAATTAACTACCCATGTTTAATCATATAAACAATTAATTTTCTATAGGCTAGGATCCAACTTGACATAGCACCACCACATCAGTTGATCTACTAGTGATGGTGTATTTAAAAGGTAACTGACGAACAATAATTGCCACCGGTGCAATTCCTAGAACCTTATTAGACTAACTTTATTACAATAATATACTAGTAAGCATGTTTCATCCCATCTATGCCTAGAGTTTAAGGTCTCACCACTAAACCAATTAAGTCGTCCAATTAAGAACTGTGATTATGTAACACTAACATCTCATAAAAAAGTGTATAATCACCTTGGGATTGCAATCTACATACGTTTCACGCATAGTAAAAGGCATCTGCAAGTGTTCTTACAAATTGGTGGAATAACTTATTACGAAGAGTATGATATTTGACGTGGCAAATATGTACGAAGAAGCATGCATACATATTCGTATCATAAATTTTAATAAAAAATTTACACAATTAAGTTATTTATTACGGTATCACATATTTTCTATACACCTAATGTATAAATAGTGTTACCTTTAAAAATTGACGATTTAGCGTGTTTTCAACACTTAAAGATTTTATATTTTATCGCGGGAAAAGATTAAAGAATGGTTAAAAACCATTCAAACCCTTGACCATTCACGACTTCCTAAGTAGTGTGCAAGGTAAGGAAACTATAACGTAATCATGTATTATAGGGTAATGGTATCTACAAGAACGAAGTCTTGATGAGTCTCAACGTATCTTATCCTTGCAACTAAATAGTACTTTTGCAAATTACGTCATTGATAAAAATTAAATATTTAATTTGAAAACACATTATGAACTATAAAATTGTTCATAATAAATCTGATTTCATAATTATTAGTCATGTTTATATTTATTTAAAAAAAAACCCTTTTGTTTTCTCATAAGTCCAATCTTAGAATAAAAATAATATAAGCACAAAACTAATACACATAACACTTATTCAAAAACACTTAACAATTAAGTCATGCAAATATCAATTATGATCCAAATTATCTAATATGTGAAAACTAGAAGGGGGTTGAATAGTTTTTACTGTTTTAAAATTAAAATTAGATTGCCGACTTATGTGAACTCAAGAGATATATACAAGTGTATATGATAGCGATGCATTAAGTAAGTAACTAATCTATGAAATATTAACAAGTAAAGATAAGAAAGATCATACCAATGAGACAATGATTTATAGTGGTTCGGCTACGAAGCACCTCTTCGCCCTACTCCACTCCTCAAGTACCCAACTTGAGAGTTATCTTCACTATGTCAACAAGCCGTCCTTTAGCCGAAAAACCGAAACGTCGCTTACACTTTTTCTGGTACTAAGCTAAATACCGAGTTCTACTTCAAGATAGAACCAATCTAACACCTTATGTATTTTATGGCCTAAATACTAACCTATCATACACATATGATACACACAACACACAACACACAACACAAGATATAAAAGATGAATGATTATCACAAACGTGATGACACAACTAAACTATTACCACTTGAAGCTTGATGTCTTCTTGAGTGTTCTTCACTAAAGAGTGGAATGAGTTGATCACTTGTAATGGATTATGTAACAAGTATAATGATTAAAGAATAACAAAAGATAAATTTGTGTTGAAAATAGCTGTCAATAGTTTGTATTAAAAATGAAAGCTTAATGTGGTATTAAACGCACCTTAGAATTCAAATAGTCCCAGGGAAATGATTCGTGTGTAATACACCCAAACTACGATACGCAGCGGAATACAACATTTGGGGTGCTACTTCATAATACATGCACACGAGTCCCATTAAACGTTCAAAGATACATTTATAAAACACAATTTTATTTATTAGAAAGATCAGAGTTACATAGGTCCCAATACCATTATAGAAATTATTTCTAAAAGTCATAGCACGACTTGATTTCTAAAACACTTGTTTAATTTATGACACCACTTCAATGAGACATCGTCCTTGATATCCGCGTTCCGTCTCATCCAAGCCATCAACAATGCCTAACCAGAGATACATGCTTAAAAACGTCAACAAAACATTGAGTGACACCATAGAGTTTACAAATAATAGTTAGAACACATATTTGGTTCAACAAAACATATAACATTGCTCATAAGACAAGTTATACAAATATTAATTTCTAACTAAATGAGCCCATGTACCGAAACTTAACACATTTATCCCGTAGGACGAAATTATGTCCGAGAAGTATGCCACTTCTCCTAATACTAACTACAAAATGTTCGTTACAGGGTGCTCACCTTCGGATTCATATCCTGGGCAGGGTTGTCAAACCCAATAGATCTATTTAATGCATTAGCGTTCACCATAAACAAGGCAATTAACGGTCACACAGTAAAAGGCATATAACTAATAGTAAATGGAATCATATTTAGTATCAAAACATATTGCCTTCTCATTTTCAAAACAAGCAAATATCCCCCTCGCGGGTTTAAAAACACTTAAAACACTTAAAAGCGAGGCTATGAACTCACCTTAATCGAAGCCGAAGATTAAATAATCGAAACAATCCATGAAAAATCAACAAACACGATTACTATTCCGAAAGGTATAATCAACGATGCGTACATCGTATCAACGGAATCACATATATAGTAATATATATATATATGTATAACAGAATATAAGTTATGTAAAATAATGTGAGTGTGTGTAGTTAGTGTGTTTGTTGTGATGTGTGTGTGTGTGTGTCTGTAGGATAAATAATAGTGTAGATACATGATTGTATAATAACAAAATATAATATATAAATAAACATATATATATATATATTATATAAATATATGATATATATGAGTATAAAAAAAATATAATATATATTAAATATAGCAATAAATATTATATAAATATATAAATATATGGTGTGTGTGTGTGGTGTGTGTATATAAAAATATAAAGTTGTGTTTTTATATATATAAATATATAAATATAAATATATAATATTAAATTCATACATGTGATGAGAAATCCACTTGCGCCTTAGATCCTAAACCCCACAATATTAGTTGCCAATCATTCCTTATATTATATACACATTGCCTAAATCAAAAACATTCTATTTAGAAACTTTCTATTATTAGAAAGTTACTATTTTCGAAAAGTTACATTATTTAGTAAGTCTCGTTATCCAATTATATTTGTAATAATATTTATTTATCTCGTCGAACTTTCGACATTCAATTTGATTATTATTTTCTCATATCGATATTATATTTCGATTATTACAAAAGTTTCTATTTTTAGAATCTACCTCGTTCGTATCCATCGTTAAGTTTAAAATGTCTTACTCTTAGTAATAATAGCTTTTACTCACTTTTTATTATCCCTGACGAGTTTAGTATTAACCCGTTGACTTTCAAAAGTCAACGCTAAACTTTGACTTTTTATACATATGTTACTAAATCTGACTCGCGCCAAACGACCAGCTATATCACCTTTTCACGATTCGGACAAAGAAGAGATTTTATGTAAAACAACATTCCGAATAACTTTTTGGTTTTACAAGAATCTGCTGTTGCTTTTATTTTTAATAAAACGCAAAAGTTTAACTTTTGGTTTTGACCCTATATCACATTTCGTGACTTTGACAAAAAATAGATATATGTAAAACGTCCATTCCCGACAACTTTCGGTATTTGCTGGAAGCAACAAACGATTCGAAAGTGCTCAAAACGCTCGTTTAAAAATCTGGACAGAATGTATACTTTGCAAAATAGCTGATTGGAAATTTATAAAATTTCCAAACTTCGATTGGCCATAACTTATTCGTTATTAGGAGTAATGGGATGTTCGAATTACCGAAACGTACATTAGGATGAACTCTATCATATTTCAACATCAACAAATCAAGTATTTAAGAATTTTTTTTTCAAACCTCATTTCCATGCCAACAATACTACATGAATGTTGGCAAATAAAAACTCATCGAACCACATTTTGACTTCCAAAATTCTCAAAATACCATTATCAAGCCTAAATAACATCTCTAATATCCTTTTTAATCTAGTCTAGTGCAATACCCATCGGATTTCATCACATGCATCGCTCGAATAATAATCAAAACACGAAAACAATTATAAAGACTAGCAATAAAAATGCTTACAATGCTATATATAGCACGATTAGACAAGAATTGAACTCGACCCGTTCCCTCTTCTGTCTTGCCGAACTCGAACCAACCCCAAACCCCAAAGCCAGACTTTTCCATTTAAACCGAGCTTCAAATAGTAATCATCTAGCTATTTTAAACACCCCTTTTAAACGAAATTGTTTGAAACTAACCCGGATTCTAACTCAAAAAATACTCATTGCATGTGTGATTTTATTAGATAGGTGCGAAGGAAATGACGAGGGAATTCAAAAAATATAGGTTGATCAGAATGCATGTGACTTTTTCTGGCAGCCGGCGGCCAAGGTGGAGAGGGGGAGAGAAAATATTTTTGGTAAAAGTCATAATGTGTGTGTTTAGGTTCTTATTTTATAGAAAAATTTTGGCACAATGTCCTCCTTGTCATTTTCTTCATTAATTCTTGACACGTCTATGTTTTACTTAAATGTAAAACCGACAACCGTGGCTCGGGCTTACACATCCGAGACCATTTTTATTTTTCGTTACATTTTTCTTGGTTTAAACATTTTAATAAAATGTGTACATTTTAAAACACGAATCCGGCTCAAGACAAGGAACAAAATGACGACATTCATAAAAATAATAAATTTAGGATCATAAAAATAATAACGAGTCGCGTCGTATGTTTTTACGATGCTCAAAACGATTAACGAACGCGCGGTCAAACGTCGACTCGTGAAACGTCAAAAATAAATATTTTAAATTTCCTTTCGTAGTAAAATACAAAAATAATTATTTACGACAAATAAAATTTTAAATGTCGACGTTCGCTCACACGATTTTATAAAATAATAATTATGACATCGAATTCGCGATCGTCATACGCGTCGTGAAATTTGGGTTGTTACATTCCCCCACTTTAAGGGAGCATCGTCCCGATGCTCATCCTTTTTTACTCGTTTTACTTTCTTTCATGGTGAGACGGTGTTGGGAAATTAAATAATTCAACAAGATAATACTGCTGAAGGACTTAGTACCGCTAGTTATAATAGTTAGTACCGACAGTTATAGTTTGTACTGTTAGTATTAGTTTGTACTGTTAGTTAAAATAGTTAGTACCGCTTATGAGATATGCATGAGATATCTTAGGAAAAGATATGCATGATCTCTTCACGCATTTTTTAAAGCCCATTAGGGTTTTCCTTGGTGTATAAAAGGAACCCTTATGGCATAGTTAGAGATAGACTTTGATAGACGTTCAATTCACAAGATAGTTAGAGTATTCATTGTAAGGCAAAACATATAACCTGTTTTGTGTTTTGATCTATAAATTGTGAGTTGAGAAAAACATCTTGTGTCACTGTTTTATTGTTCTTCTTGTGTGCAAAGATTAGATTCCGCATAATCTTTACATGTTAAACAAGGTTTCTACCATAAGTTGTTTTGGATTTATCCAAAGTAACTTAACCCTTACAAGCTAAGGAATTATCTAGATTGGAAACAACAGTAGTAATCAGAGGCGGGTGTTTCTGAAACCTTGATCAAGAAGACTCACAGTAGATCCATCTTCTTTACAAACTCTAGAAGTAAAGCACCATGGATCCAAATACTACACAAAACAATGCTCTTGTTAAACTGCCACTTCTCAAGCAAGGTGATTATGACACATGGAGACTCAGAATAGAGCAGTATATTCAACTTCAAGACTATACTCTCTAGGAGAATTAATAGAGGAAGAAATCTTTCAAATAAAACCTAGAACCACTACACATGAAGATGGAACATCTACTACAACAATACCTGGTGCTGTTACTGCTGAGGAAGGGGTTAAAAAGAAGAATGATCTTAGAATTCGCGCAACGACATTTGTCCAACACACAAATTCGTTATTGCGATCCCTAAACTTTAAAATCATCAATCCACAAAACATCATTTGATACAGTTTGGTCAATGGTCATAGCAAGTACCAAAAATAATACCCACTCATGGACTATGCAAGCAAGTAACATACACATGCGAAAGATTCGCCAATTGAAGTCTCCCAATACTCGGGGTCAAATCAATCTCACACAAGCCGAGTGCCTCGGGGGTAACCACGACCCAGGCTTCACTCATAGTACAACCTATACAATGGCACTTACTCATATGTCATAACCGAGAACAATTACAGCAATTGTAATAACAAAGCCAAAAATATCATACATACATACCAAATTTCACCAAAAAGGGATAATTATTGGCTTTTAAAGCCAGTACATCCAACCGTAACGATTTTAAGTTTCCAATACATTAACTACATATACATGAACTCTCTCCTAGAGTTCTAAATCAAAAGTAATAGCTAAAAGAATGCGCAATCACCACGTCGGTGATAAGATAAAACTATGAGGCAACGATAACCTCAATCCGATAAACCTAAATCTTGAAATCCTTCTACTTACTAGTCTGTAGACGATCAAAAGTATGAGGTTTTAGTCTACGGACAGCATTTCGAGTCTAATAATCTAGAACATAGGGCCAACGCCAGAAAGTTAGGTGAAATTACCATTTCATCCCTATTTATCAAAACCACCATTTTCTAAAAAAATTATTGCTCCGCTAAACTGAGTGTATCTCTTAAACTCTGCGTCCGCAAAAGCTGATACGACTGCTAAAATCTAGTTGGTTCAATATCTAGAACTTACAGTTTTAACAATTTAGGTGTTGCTATATAAGTTTTTAGACTTATTACTCATTTAAATTCTGGTCTTTATTTTTGACTAGTTTTGCCATTTCGGCGATACCTCATTCGTCGGGCGTCGATATAACTTCATCCGAATTTCTACATGTAGCTAAGAGGTTTCTCTACCTCCTAGTATAATTTTCCAAGTCTTCATAGACAAAAAATATTTTAAAACATACCCAACAAGCTGCTAACCCAAAGCATCCCCCAATGAAAATTTTGATAATTTTTTTGTAGTTTAAGAAAATTAGCGTAATTTAGAAATTATTGATGCTTTGATGTGAAACCAATTGAGTTATAGCCCTAAGAGTCTTCTACAGTACCCAAATATACTTTTGAAAAGTTATAAAAGTATAGAGTTATACTCCTTTTTCCCACGTTATACCAGGAGTGTTTGAGTAATTGTAGAAAAATGACGATATCTTCACTCATCCGGAAGAATAAAATTCTATCCAACACATCACATGCACTTAAACATTTACCACAACTCTATTGGCTTTCCCCCGTTGCCGTAGACCCAAAAATAATTCACAATCAACCCTACAACCTGCTGGTTACAATTGTTGTAAAATCCATTTCAAAATCTAGCCAAACACTATTTTAATTCCTCCAAACACCAATACAAAGCCATACCCAATGACTTAACACTCTTTCAAACATAAAACTCATAGATTTTCAGAATCAAACATTTCATGACTTACTAAGTAGAGGTCGATACGAGAGAATCGGAACACAATACCAACTCTATTCGAAAGTTCCAAAAATAGACGTTTCCAAATGACACGTTACGCGAGAATAAGTTAATAGCCGTTTTCCAAAACAATGAGGGTTCATGGGATGACATATAAAAGTCACACTCCCATCAACTGAAAAATTTCAAAACAATATTGGGGAGGGGGGTACGAAACAACATATGCGATTAAAAGCAATGGGAAGATATTCGAACTCGGAGTCGAACAATAGGTCACCCAATGGATCTACAGACTACGGCGAATCAACATCGCCAAAAGATGAAAATGTAAAAGTCACGAAAACGTTTTCAAAGATAATTGTATAACAACAATGTTTTCATCACGTATAAAAATAATTTTATCGTATCGCATCGAAATGTTTAAAAAAATTAAACTCTTCGCAAGAAGCAAATATCAAGGTATATATAATCGTATACCATAGAACGGATGTCGTATATATATATATATATATATATATATATATATATATATATATAATAAAATAAATATAATATAATACTAATATATATAGTATATAAAAAATTATTACTTGTACCAAGTGTCAACCACTTGTTACGTACATAATATGCAATAAAATATACCACATAAGGCTTCTAAGGATCAGGAACGATGCGCGCGCGAATATCGAACAACGGTGAAAGACTCGTGAATTTTTTCCAAAAACAGTTGTAGTCCAAGTTTTGTAAAACGACTTAGTTCACTACAACTCGTGCTCTGATACCACTCTGTAACACCCCCAAACTACGATACGCAGCGGAATACAACATTTTGGGTGCTACTTCATAATACATGCACACGAGTCCCAATAAACGTTCAAAGATACATCTACAAAACACAATTTTATTTATTAGAAAGATCAGAGTTACATATGTCCAAATACCATTATAGAAATTATTTCTAAAAGTCATAACACGACTTGATTTCTAAAACACTTGTTTAATTTATGACACCACTTCACGGCGAAAGGACATCGCCTTGAATACCGCGTCCGTCCATCCAAGCCATCAACAATGCGTAACCTGAGATACATGCTTTAAAACATCAACAAAACGTTGAGTGAATTCATAGAGTTTACAAATAACAGTTAGAATGCATATTTGGTTCAACAAAACATATAACATTGCTCGTAAGACAAGTTATACAAATATTGATTTCCAACTAAATGAGCCTATGTACTCAAACTTAACACATTCACCTTAGGACGAATTTATGTCGAGAAGAATGTCCACTTCTCCTAATACTAAACTACCAAAATGTCCTTATAGGGTGCTCCACCTTCTGAATCAACCCGGACAAGTTGTCCAAACCCAATAGATCTATTTAATGCATTAGCGTTCACCATCAACAAGGCAATTAACGGTCACACGTAAAGACATATACTCAATAGTGAATGGAATCATATTTAGTATCAAAACATATTGCGTTCTCATTTTCAAAACAAGCAATTATCACTTTGCGGTGTTTAAAAACGCTTAAAAGCAAGGCTATGAACTCACCTTGATCGAAGCCGAAGATTAAATAATCGAAACAATTCACGAAAAATCAATGAACACGATCACGACCTATAATTTATGTCGCTCGATTACTATTCCGAAAGTTATAATCAACGATGCGTACATCGAAGCAACAAAATCACATATATATAATATATATATATATATATATGTATATATTTTGGTTAGTATATAATGTAAATATGTGTAGTATATTTATATGTGTATATATATAAATAGTAATATTATATATGTATAATATATAAATATATATCATATATATAATATATATATATGATGTGTGTACATAATATATTACGAGGTAACATATATATAAATACTGGTTTGTGTACAATATTATATACGTAAGTGGTACATATAATAACGATGTGTACATATATATATACATGTAATGAGAAATTCATTTGCGCTTTAGATCCTAAAACCCCACAATATTAGGTTACAATCATTTCTTTTATTTATATTACACATTGCCTAATCGAAAACTTTCTATTTTAGAAAACTTTTTATTTTTAGAAAGTTACTATTTTCGAAAAGTTACCATATTTAGTAAATCTCGTTATCCAATTATATTTGTAATAATATTTATTTATCTCATCGAACTTTCGACATTCAATTTGATTATTATTTTCTGATATCTATATTATATTTCGATTATTACAAAAGTTTATATTTTTAGAATCTACCTCGTTTGTATCCATCGTTAACTTTAAAATTTCTTACATATATAATATATACGTATGTATATATGTATACGTATGTATATATGTATACGTATGTATATATGTATACGTATGTATATATGTATACGTATGTATATATATATACGTATGTATATATATATACGTATATATATATATATATATACGTATATATATATACGTATATATATATATATACGTATATATATATATACGTATATATATATACATACGTATATATATATATATATATATATATATATATATATATATATATATATATATACATGTGATGAGAAATCCACTTGCGCCTTAGATCCTAAAATCTCACAATATTAGGTTACGATCATTCCTTTTATTTATATTACACATTGTTTAATTGAAAACTTTCTATTTTAGGAAAGTTACTATTTTTGAAAAGTTACATATTTAGTAAATCTCGTTATCCAATTATATTTGTAATAATATTTATTTATCTCATCGAACTTTCGACATTCAATTTGATTATTATTTTCTGATATCTATATTATATTTCGATTTATTACAGAAAGCTCTATGTATTTAGAATCTTACCTCGTTTGGTATCCAACCGTTAACGTTTAAAATTTTTCTTACTTTTAGTAATAATATCGTTTACTCACTTTTATTATCTCCGACGAGTTTAGTATTAACCCGTCGGCTTTCAAAAGTCAACGCTAGACTTTGACTTTTTATACACATTTTATACATATGTTACTAAATGTGACCCGCGCCAAACGACCTGCTATATCACATTTTCACGATTCGGACAAAAGAAATTTTAAGTAAAACGACATTCCGAACAACTTTTTAGTTTTAGCCGAGACCCGAAACTTGACAGAAAATGACCAGAATGGCCTTACAAGAATCTGTTGTGGCTTTTATTTTTAATAAAACGCAGAAATTTGACTTTCGGTTTTAACCCGTTATATCACATTTTCGTGACTTTGACAAAAAAGAGATTTTATGCAAAACGTCATTCCGGACAACTTTCGTGCTTTGCCGAAAGGTTAAAACGGAATCGAAATTGC
The DNA here is from genome assembly GCA_026074375.1 of Tanacetum coccineum. NCBI lineage: Eukaryota > Viridiplantae > Streptophyta > Magnoliopsida > Asterales > Asteraceae > Tanacetum > Tanacetum coccineum. The sequence goes on from BQNB010009969.1 coordinate 48,575, forward strand.
TCAAAACGCTCGTTTAAAAATCTAGACAGAATGTATACTTTGCAAAATAGCTGATTGGAAATTTATAAAATTTCCAAACTTCGATCGGTCATACTTCATTTTATATTAGGAGTTATGGGACGTTCGAATTACCGAAACGTACATTAGGACGAACTCTATCATATTTCAACATCAAAAATCAGTTTTTATGATTTTTCGAACCTCATTTTCCATGCCACAGATTCTGCACGAATTTGGCATATTCAAAACTCATCGAACCACATTTTTGACTTCAAAAAATATCAAAAATACCATTATCTAGCCTAAATAACATCTCCAATATCCATTTTAATCTAGTCTAACGCAATACCCATCAGATTTCATCACATGCATCGCTCGAATAATAATCAAAACACGAAAACAATTATAAAGACTAGCAATAAAAATGTTTACAATGCTATCTAAAGAACGATTGGACAAGAATGGAACTCGACTCGTTCCCTCTTGTATCTTGCCGAACTCGAACGAACCCCAAACCCCAAAACTGGACTTTTCCATTTAAACCGAGCTTTAAATAGTAATCATCTTGCCCCTTTTAAACGAAATTGTTTAAAACTAACCCGGATTCAAAATCCAAAAATACTCACTGCATGTGTGATTTTATTGGATAGGTGTGTAGGAAATGACAAGGGGATTCGAAAAATATATGTTGATCGGAATGCATGTGACTTTTTCCGGTGACGCGGTGGTTTTTGATGACCAGAAAACGTTTCCGGTGGTGGCAGCCGGCGGCCAAGGGGGAGAGAAGATGATTTTGGTAAAAGTTATAATGTGTGTGTTTAGGTTCTTATTTATAGAAAATTACTTTAGTCATTTGGCAACAATAGTCCTTCTTTCTTTTCTTCTTATATAGAATTCATGTGACAAAACATTACAGATAACCTTTCTATAGTATTACTCCTTGAATTAGTAAAACCGAACAAACGTTGGCTCGGGTGCTTACCAACTTCCCGAGACCATTTTTCTATTCTCATCTAACAAATTTCTCTTGGCGATTTTACAAACATGTTCTTAATAAATAATGAGTGTACATTTTTCTAAATTAACAAATGAGTGTACATTTCTCTCGTCTACCACCCACAATCATCTCTGCACACGAACAGGCGACACAAATGCGTCGATCACTCCATGCGCGCGTCTGACTCTCTCTCAACTCTTCTCACGCACATCTCTCATCCACACATCAACCACTATCGCTTATTCCTGAGATACACTTTTTATACGATGGCCAAAACTGAGACTAACAACACTGTTCAGTATAGACATCACACAGCGACACTGTCAAACGCAACAACAAATCCATCAGTTTTAAAAGATGCTGTTCATTTACATCAAATCGCAAACACTACATTATTTCCACAACAAACACACACTGCACATCACAATTTAAATTTCAGATTAGCTACGCCATATCAAGCCAACACGCACTTCTTCTGATCTTGCCATAATAAATTTCTCGACCGAATTCAGACGAATCGCGAACATAACGCCGTCGACGCAACTCCGAACATTATGATCTTACAATCAACTAGCGATCTATATACGGACCTCCTACACCATCCTTTGATCTCGTCCCCATCGCGTATTTGCCGGCTTAGTGATCTCCGTAGTCTGGACAGGCACAGAATCATTTTGCGCGTCACTCTTTGTCACATCTGAATCGCACACTCTATACGCGCACTCACGAGATCATCACTAGACTACAAGCTTCTCAATATAACTATGACTCTCTATAAGCACACAAGACTCACTTCTCTTCTAGCAAAAAAACAATATTTCTTATCACCAATAAGGGTAAAGCATTTCTAGATTTGCGCAACCAAATTTTTCATAAACTATAGTTATTGCACACGATCACGTTAATCCTACTCGTCGCCATCACACATGACTTAATACCAACTAGCTACATATACGCTCGACTCGTACCTATATTACACAGACTATACACAACTCTATTGAGATAGATAGACAAAATCATTTCACACATGACATCGCAGATCATTTCTGATCATGCACTCTTAGTGTGAGAGCGATTGACAATAATCGTATTAGATATTGTCTCGACACTAACACCTTAAACGTGTTCAACTGAGTCAGGATGTAATGTGTAATTTCCGACTTGAGAAAGTAAATCTCTTTTCGTAACACCTTATATAAGTCGTGAATATTCTACAATAGTTTTTCTATTTTCCACTCTCATCAACGAGAGAGATGCTTTACTAAATCTACTAAATATAGTTTGTGCAGAGTATTTGTGTTATCATCTACACTCACTTCCACACGTCTCTTCACTCTAGAAGGTTGAAATTTTAATGTCATTTATTAAATGATATATCTTCTCTATTACAGTATTTCACACAAACTAAGTATATGTCAAGTCGGTTCAGGGTATACGTGAGTACTTTTCTGCAGACAAAAGTATGGTAACAGACTTAGAACACATTCTATGGCACACTTGTGTTGAAGTTACCTACACATAATATCACAGCGAGGTGAGGGATATCAGTTGCGCGTCAGATCAGGTGATATGAGATTACTTGGACCAGTGAGAACCTTAGCTAATTTTAATTTATTGACTATATACAATAATTATGTGCAGCGACGGCGAGAGGCGTAGTAAGTCGCTAATTATGGGGAATAATCGATTAACAAAAGGACCATTTAGGTCGTGTTTAGATCACCAAAGCGCAATCCTTTTTTGTTATACCTAATTACAAAACGCACCCTTTTAGTATTATTGTGGTGGTTGTTGTTGTGGAGTAGCATACCAGCCGGGGGGTAACGGGGGGAGGCTGTATGTGGCGGTGCTGGATGATGGGAGTGGTGACACAAACCGGATGATTGATAGGTGTGATGCACTGATGAATAAAACGGTCGTGGAGGTGTGGGCTTGTCGGGGGGATGACGTCAACGAAGAGATGGTGAAAGTGGCAGCCGGCGGTGGGTGGAGATGATGGGAGTGGCGCGTGGCGGCGAGTGCATGGTGGTGGCGGAGAAGGCGCGTGAGTTGGTGGATCGGGTAGATCGGGTCGGATCTACATTTTTATAAAGTTTTGGGTTCGCCGGAGTTTGGCCGGAAAAGTGGCTGGAGAAGATGACCGGAATCTTTTCCGGCGGTGGCTGTGGTGGCCGGATTGTTTTTCCGGTGGAGAAGAGAGGGATAAATGGATGTATGTGTGTGTGTTTTTATATGATAAAATGAAAAAATGTATATAATTTTTATATATATACTTAATATATAAAAGTTATAAAATGATTGTGACACGTCACAAAAAGATGAGGGTTAATTTGTAATTGTTTCCTCAGGGACCAAATGTGTAAGTTTTGAGTATTATTTCGTAAAATAGTGGTTCGGGACTCGTTTGTGTGACTTATCGGATGATTCAAAATACGAAACTTGCGCCATTGTTTTCCAAATCATTTTTCTGATAAAAATGAGTATTTACTTGATAATATTTCATAATTATTTTTATAACATTTATAAAAATGTTCGTTATTTATTTAGTGATTCAGTTAAAATAAAAATGAAATTTTAACTCGGATATTTACGTTATCAACAATGCTTAAATAAGTAAAATATTAAATGATTTTATTTAATATTCTTATTAAATAAATAGGGATAATTAAAAATAAATTTAATTATTCTTGTGTGTCGGTACCCGTTGTGTGCAGTTTTCAAAACTTTGCGAGGCTGTTTTAGCCCTCTTCTGCTTGTTTTCAAGTCTCGGGTAAAACTAAAAAGTTATCTGAAATATCATTTTACATCAAATTGCTTTAGAGTTCGAATCGTGAAAACGTGATTTAGTGGTTCGTTTTTGATAAATCAACTATGAATTAATATATATCTTTTTCGTTTTCGAATCAAATAAGTTAAAAATAACTTTGTACTCGAGGTGTGTAATAATAAATATGATTTATTATTGAAATATGTTCTGAAAATTTTACCAGTTACGCGGTAATCGCTTTTATGTGACAATAAAAGACCAAAAGTCAAAAACTCAAGCCAGACCCTAAAAGTTAAAGGGTAAAATCGTCATTCAAAATTTCGAAAATTGCCGGATGGTACAGTCTGGACATCATGACCCGGACTACGAATCAAACCCTGTCCTGCCCCAATAGCATCAACAAAATCATACTGACCTCTAGGTGCTCTAGCAGCAGCAGCAGCAGAACTCTCTGCTACATCACACCCAGGTGGGGGAGCAGTAAGTACAAATCTCCTCTAAGGTGGCATGTCCTCCTCGGGGATGTCATCTCTCATACGGATCATGGATTCCCTATGACCTAATGGCGCCTGATCATAGGTAGGGCTGGTGGAAGGTATAGATGCGACCGCGTGCTTAGTAATGTGTGCCTCCATGGATGCTGGCATAGGTGGCTCAAGTCTGACAGTCTTCCGTACCATACGGAGACATGTCTGAGAGAAAGGGGTCCTAGTCTGAGGTGACCTAGGTGGTGGTGGTGTAGCAACAGTCTCGTTCTCCTCGAACGGCCTTCTCGTCAGAATCCTCAGAGGACTCATCCTCCTTAGCATCCTCATCCTCAGGCTCATGCTCCTTGCTGGGATCCTTTTCAGGATCCTCATCCTCATCCTCATCGTCAGTCCCTGTCTCGTTAGGATAATCAATAGAATCTGTATCAGTGTCATCCTCCATCGGATCCGAGTCAGCGATGTATCCAGGTGACTCAGCAGTCGGTGGAGCATCTTCAGCATATGGCTGATCCTCGGTCTGGCTGTCATCATCAGATGGTACGTGATGCTCTGGGTGCTCTGACTCTGGAGCATATAGTGGTACATGCTCATCCAACTCCATAGGATCAGGTACATAGGCAGGTGACAGTGGGTGTGCCTGCCCTTGTTGGGCGACCTCCTCTTTTTTGTTTTGGTTTTATTTGTTTTTTATAATTTTTTTTTGTTAATTTTTTATGATTAAGTTTTATTATTTGTTTCGTATGGGTCCGTATCCGGAATCTCGCCGGCATTCTCTAGTGGGATACCCCATGATGACGGTCCATTTGAATCGGAAGATACAGACATATAGATAACAGTGGATAAAGTGTTGTTTGAAGACATGGTAAATCTGTAATCATAATATAAACTTGTATAAGTATATTATATAATACCATCAGTAATATACGTAATGTATTATAAACACGTATATAACTTATGTAAGCACTTAGTACAAACGTTGAGGAAACATGGCAAGTTAATTGATAGGGGTATGTTTAATTTCTTTGTTGGTCAGAGGTTTGATAACATGTAACTTGTTAAGGATAGGATTAGAAAGCATTCAGCCGAGAGTATGAGAATGCTTTTCATTACTAAGAATGACAATGAAAGGGTAAGGGATACATGTGTAACACCCCCAAAATGGGCCACAATGGAATATGATGTTTTGGAGGTATTACTTCATAGATCAATAACACAAGTTATGAGAACGGCCTCTAAAAGAGTCATTTAAAAACTGATACATTAGATTTCATAAATGGTTCGTTACAAAGCTCATAGGCTTAACTTGTTTAACTGGATAATGTAAAGATTTCACAACATAACAATATCCCAAAATGTAATACACATAAATCTTTATAATAATATGACTTCAAAAGATGACCACCCAATGTATCCTTGACTTGCACCTTATTGTCATGAGAAAAAAATGTTTAAACTATCAACAATAATGTTGGTGAATTTATAGGTTTATAAATTGAATGAAGCAGATAGCAAGATTTCCCTGTAATAAAGTAACAAATACAGTATCACAAAAATGTATTACGAAATGCACTAAGCTCATGACACTGAAGCTAAACAATGTATGTATATTAAATACACATGAATGATGGTGCCCAATGTAGATGTTTAACCCGTAACATCTATGATTCCAAATGGTATACATTCGTCATTTTCGGCCAACCGGTAAACTAGCAAGTGCTACTTGCCCGAACGGGGATGTTAATCCCAAATAGATCTATTCATAACATTCGCGCTTACATCAACTAACAATTACAATCTATGCCAATTGACAGTTCATGATGATGGCATAGGGGTTTATAGCAACTTAGCTAACGTGTAATATTTAATTTAAAATGTACTTGCATCCAGTTGTGTAAAACAAAACATATCTATCCCCCGAGATTTTGATAAACATTGAAAAGTAATAAGAGTTTGACGATAAACTCACTCTTGATGCAAAATAGCAAACTAAATATCAAATATGCAGCACGAAAATGATTCATCTATCCGCCTACCTAAATGAATAATATGCATATTACTAATCAGGATAATCTACTAAAATGTATGCAAACTTATCCTTAGGATTGTCGTGGAGTCGAGAAAAGATTATTCTTTGCTTAAAATGTGTTGGTCATGAAAATTACGCCAAATGTATTGGGTCATAATCTCTTACAATCAAAACATGTACATTACGATATCATTAATGTTAGAACTAGGTCGTAGGGTACTTTATAGTTAATTCAAGAACATTTATTTGGTTCTCTAAACGGTGTTAAACAAGATGATGAAGTTAGAACAAAACACATTTAAAATTAAGTTTTCTTTAAATAATGTAGGACAAACCAAAGTTATAATCCAATCCTAGACTCGTTACTCAATGAAATTTCAAACAAAAAGTTGTTTTGAAGACTAGGCCAGAAGTACAACATTCAGCTTTTATAAGTGTTTGAATTCAAAGGCGTTATAGTGAACTAAAAACGAGGCCAAAGTTAATGGGTGCGACCAGATCCAGCCAAAGTATTAACTAGTGGCAAAAAAACAGGGCAGGCAGGACTAACTTGAGGTCCCATATTTCGGTTTGTTACGCACCTTATACAAAACTAAAAGTACATGGTGTAAACGAGGCCAGAGTACTAACAATTCCCTTTTTTATAAGTTACGTGGTTAAGTCGAGAACTGGGTCAAAAACGAGTGCAAGAGGAGGGGGTCCGACTAGCCAACAGTTTTTAAAAACTGTTGAGTACACATAGCACTAGACTATCTTAGCAGTGCTGTATGTGAGTCCCGAAATCAAGTATAATGGAGAATAAGGAAAACCAAAGTGATGAGAGTATTATGATAACTAGATTATATTGTTTCTGTGTTTTCAAAGAAGTAATACCTGGTCTTTTATGCACAAATAGAGAGCAGGCAGATGTTCCCCATGTAGTGTTCCATGTTTGAATGTTAAATCTCAATTAGGATGCAAGGATTTCTTGTTTAAAAACATGGTCAATGTACAGATTTTAAAGGGAATACGTTGGAAGGCTGGAAGTAAAACAAGAGAAAGAAGACCTAAATATCACATGTGTGTGGGTTTCACAAAATAATCAGGCTTATCCCAAGGTATTAGGGTTAATGTTAAATGGGTTTTAGTAATCTTTTAAAGCTTCTACATTTGAGGAAGGTTGACCACGGGTAAACACGCATTAGTTGCTAAATGTAGGAGTACATCGTTATTTATCGCTAAATTGAATGATGTCCTAATGTAAAGGGAAAAGATAAAATATGTTGGTGTAGTTTGTTATTTTGGATTTACTTTGATGGAATGAAGTAAACATGACTAATTACTTTCTTGTCATGAAAATAATTTAAAAAGCAAATATTGAATGGATCAAGTAAGGCTTAACAGATTAGGTTACGCGTCCTAGCTAAAACGATGACTTTTATCCTACGCGATTTAATTAATATCGGTTTTATAAATGGAAGTAACACGCAAACCAAGAAGTATAGGGAAATTGATAGATTGGATCGTAATATGACGCTGAAATATATGGGGTGTGAATCGTCCACAGGTTAAATAGCCTTTCCTCTTGGCGTAAGACGTGCACTTGACGATGGTCGCGTCTCTGTGACGAGATGTGGGTATTTTCTGCTTGAATTGATCCACTCATTTCCCAATAAAACTAGAACCCCGTTAGAGTTCCAGCTAAACCTTATGATGGAATGTGACTCCTCTTTAATTTTTGAATTTCAGGAGCCCCATAACTTCCACTTGCTCTTGCCACAAAAGTGTAGTGTCATCATACACTAGTTCTTCCAACAGAATCCACAAGTAGTCATCAACAGACACTTCTTCAGAGTTGACACGGACACATGTTAATAACTCGCTATGTATTGTATAGCTCAAGTTTATTATAGGCAACAATTCCGACTCTCTCAAGCACCTTAAGGACCGCAGCAGACATACCGAGGGTGAACGTCCCGCCGTGTTGCCAAAACGCATAACCCCGTTCCAAGTGAAAAAATTTTAACATGAACCGTGTCACTAACTTGAATACCATTGCTATTATAAGTGTTTTAGCATAGCGCTTTGGTCTGTCACAAGCGCTTGGATTATGCTTTTGATTTAGATGATCTTCTCAGTGGTTTCATTAATTATTCCAGGCTAAGTAAGCCTGAGCATACTCCAACTCTGCCCAACATACGGGGAACGACACTTTCTCCATACAGGGCCTCGAATGGTGCAGACCTTTATGTTGCATGTAAACTATTGTTGGTAGAGCATACCACTAACGTACATATCTATCCCAATTCTTTCCAAAGTCTAACCACGCAAGCGCGTAACATGTCTTCCAAATTGGATAGTCTGTCACGGGACCGTCATTTCGGATGATAGGTCGTACTCATGTCTAATTACGGTTCCAAAAGCCGGATGGATGCTCCAAATAGGCAAAATCTACTTCAACGATCGGAATAATAGAAACAGCACACCATGTCGTGACACACTTCCTTATTAAAGCTTCAGTTATCTTCGCCCATGGGATCATTTTCGTCCCTCCATATGTAGAAGTGACCAGATTTTGTAAGACATCACGAGACCCAATTGTATCATAACCGTAGTTGTCGTCTTGGGGAGTTTAGTGACGAAATCCATGGTGATTTTCTCCCACTTCCATTCTGGAATCTCTGGTTGGACTAGCAACCCAGAAGGTTTTTGGTGCTCGCCGTGACTTTTAGCTCAAGTCACACTTGCTAACGTAAGTGCATTATTCCCTTCATAGTGTTAGGACACCATACAAAACTGCTTCAAGTCCTAAATACATCTTGTCCAGAAACCTAGAATTAATGGAATACTTTGACTTATGAGACTCATGCAATGATTAATCCTTAAGTCGCCATAACGACAGTAACCAATTTTTATTGTTTTAAACACGAGATTTCGTCCGCACATTTCAACCTGCCTTTTTAAGGTCTTGTCGAGCATACTCAACATCATCAGCATGCGAGGTTTTTGCGGTTTTTAATGCTTCTTTGAGAGCTTCCTAGAGATGTTTTGGAGGTTCAAGGCCAATAGATCATGACTAAAGCTCGGACCCTTAAAGATTTAGACCGTTCTTTCCTGCTCAAAGCATCAGCAATAATGTTTGCTTTCCCCGAGTGATAACGAATGTCACAATCATAATCACTTTGCAACTCCAACCAACGCTGTTGCCTCATGTTCAACTCTTTTTGATCAAGGATATGTTGTAAATTCTTGTGGTCAGTAAATACGGTGCACCTCGTTCCGTATAAGTAATGTCTCCACATCCTAAGACAGAACACCACAGCTCCAAGTTCCAGATCATGAGTGGTGTAGTTTTTCTCATGGATCTTCAGTTGTCGAGAAGCATAGGCTATAACTTTCTCGTTTTGCATAAACACGGTACCCAAACCTTTATGTGATGCATCACAATAAACAACGAAGTTTTCTGATCCTTTAGCAAGGCCAGAATGGGTGCGTTACACAGCTTTTGTTTAATCAATTGAAATGCGGCTTCCTCCTTTTCTCCCTAGTCAAACTTTACATTCTTCTGAGTCAGCTTAGTCATTGACTTTGCTATCTTGGAGAAGCCCTCGATAAATCACTGGCAAGTCCTAAAAATTAGCAAATCTCTGTTGGACTCTTAGGAGATGTCTAATCTTTAATTGGCTCGATCTTTGTTGTCCACGTGAATGCCTTTGCTATCAATCACGTGTCCAAGAAACATGGCAACAGTACTAACTTTAGGGTCTATATTCGAGTTCGTTACGTACCTTAGACAAACTAAAAGGACATTTGTAAACATAATGCGAGGCCAGGAGTACTACAATGCGCCTTTAATAAGGTTCATGTTAGAGGTTCGAAAACTGGGTTAAAAATGAGTTGTATAAAGGAGGGTCCGACTGTGCCAACAGTTTTAACTGTTAGAGTAACGACATCCACTACTAACTTAAGACTCAGTTTGCGGGTTTTCAGTTCCTATTTCCAATCGGTTTCGATGAGATCCAAGTTGCTAATAAAGCTAATTAGGTCGTCTAAACTATCAATCATCCTTGGATTTTATTTGTCAGATAACTAGTTACATTTTGACCCCCTAAAGTAACCCCTTGTTTGCATCGGCCAACAAAGAAAAGGGATGAGTAACCTGTGATGTGCATTCAATGGTTATACCAAAGCGCAACGTTGACAGGAAAGTGGGTGTACTTCTAGGCACTTTAATTAATACGCCGGGTTTCAATTAGCTATCAAATGATAACACCCAAAACCATTGTATTTCCCTTCTACTACACGATCATCAGTAGTTTCGCCCTTCTTCAGTATAGTTTACAGATATCTTTGCTACTTAGTTTTCTCAAGCACAACCCTATGACGATATAGAATTGCATACATATAATGATGGGATTAAAAGAGTGGGACTCACCAAAGCTTGAAGGAAAATGTGGGTATGGACTTGAACCAACGAAAACCCTAGTTGTCTAAACCTTACTGATACAACCCAATACCCAAACCAGTGCTCCACAACACAAAATTATTCACACGCGGCTAAATGCACTTATAACCCACAAAGACAACCTAGCTTGGTTGAACTCCGACTAAAAAGAAACCAAAAGGAACAAAATTTAGGGTTAGGGTTTCTAGGGTTTTTAGGGTTTTGTAAGTAATGCTTGATAAATGCACAAAGGGGTGGGTTGATGTGTTGTATGTGAGTCAAAACAAGTATAGGAGAATAAGGAAAACCAAAGTGATGAGAGTATTATGATAACTAGATTGTATTGTTTATGTGTTTTCAAAGAAGTATACCTTTCTTGTATCCTGCACACATAAGAACAGCATAGGGTGCCCATGTAAGAGTCACTATGAATGTTAATCCAATTAGGGCAAGGATTTCTTAGGTTTAAAACATGGTCAATGTACAGGATTAAAAGGGAAAATACGGTTGAGGCGGTGAAGCCAAACCAAGAGAAAAGGTAGCCTAAATATCATGATGCAGTGTGGGGGTTTCACAAATAATCCTTGGGCTTTTAATCCAAAGGTTATTAGGGTTTAATGTTAAATGGGTTTTAGTATCTTTTTATGCATCAGATGGATTTTGAGGAAGTTCAAACCAAGGGTAAACACGATTATTTGCTCAATTTGCTAGGAGTCCATGTTTTTTATCCTAGTTTTATTTAGTTTCCTAATGTATAAGAGTTAAAATTGTTGGTGTAGTTTGTTTGTTTATTTATGGATTTTTACTTCGATAGAATTAAGTAAACATGACTAAGTACTTCCTTATCATGAAAATAATTTAAACAACGAATATGAAGGGATCAAGTAAATTCTTACCGAGTTTAGGTTACGTTTCTAGCTAAACGATGACTTTTTGTGCCTACGCGATTTAATTAATGCGGTTTAAATGGAAGTTACACGCAAAACCTAATAAATAAAGGAAATTGTTTAATTGGGATCGTATATGACCTAAAAACACGGGGGTGGTATATCTCCCTGTATATGATCTTGTCTCAGGCTTAAGATGTGCACTGACGAGGTGCTGTCTGGTGAAGAGATGTGGGTATAGTTTGTGCTTAAAGTGATCCTTCTTGTTCCGACATGGATAACGCAGAACCTCGTAAGTTCCATCTAACCTTAATGATGGGAATGCGACTCCTCTTTAATTGTTTGATTTCACGATCCATAACTTCCACTGGCTCTTCCACAAAGAGTGAAGCTTGTCATCAACACGTAGTTCTTCCAACGGAATCACAAGTGATTCATCGGACAGACACTTCTTCAGATTTGACACGTGAAACGGTTTTATACACGCTTCTAATTGTTGTGGTAGCCTCAAGTTTATAGGCAACAGTTCGGACCTCTCAATCACTTTGAAAGGACCTGACATACGAGGGTTTTAACTTCCAGCCATTTTGCAAAAACACACAACCCTTTCCAAGGTGAAACTTTTAACATGACCTTGTCACCAACTTGAAATACCATTGGCTTACGTCGATGTTTGCATAGCTCGTGCTGTCGTCACGAGCGGTTTGGATTTCTGTTTTTGATTTGGATAGATCTTCCGATGGTTTCATGAATTAATTGGCAGGGCCAATAGCTAAGCATCTCCACTTCTGCCCAACATACAGTGACGAACACTTTCGTCCATAGAGTGCCCTCAAAATGGTGCCCCTTTATGTTGTAGGTAACGGTTGTTGTAAGAGAATTCCACTAACGGTAATATGGATATCCCAATTCGTTCGCAAATCTAACACCACTCGTAACAAGTCTTTCCAAAGTTCGGATGTTCTTCACTTTGACCCGGAGTTTCGGGATGATAGGTCCGTACTCAGGTCCGAATCGGGTTCCAAAAGCCGTATGGAGTGCTTAGCCAGACAATAGTGAACGTAAATCAACCATCACAGATCGGCAGATAATTGAAACTGGCACACCATGTCGGGTGACCACTTCCGTTATGTAAAAGCCTTCATTAACTTCTCCATGGAGCATTGCCCTCATTGTATGAAGTGAGCAGATTTTGTAAGACAGCAGGATCACCCAAATGGTATCATAACTTTGTCGTCTGAGGGAGTTTTAGTACGAAATCCTGGTGCTTTTCTCCCACTGCATTCTGAAGCTCTGGTTGGACGAAGCAACCAGAAGGTGTTTTGGGCGCTGCCTGACTTAGCACAAGTCAGACACTTGCTAACGTAAAGTGGCAAATAGTTCGCCTTCATTTTAGACACCGATACAACTGCTTCACGTCCTAATACATCTTGTCATAACCTAGATGAAATGGAATACTTTGATATGAGACCCTGCATGAATTAGAGTCCTTAAGTCCCGCCAGAACACAGTAACCAATTTTTATTGTTTACTAACACAGGAGGTGCGTCCGCACAGGTTTCAACTTTCCCTTTGAAAGTCTGGTCGGAGCTATCAACGTCCAACAAGCAGTCAGCAGGAGGTTGTCCAGGGGTTTTAATGCGGCGGTGTGGAAGCTTCTAGGATGTGTTTAGAGGTTCAAGCAATAGGCCATGACTAAAGCTCGACCCTTACTATTTAGACCGTTCCGTTCCCTGCCAAAAGCAGCACAACAACGTTGTGATTTCCCCGAGGATAACGAATGTCACATTCGTAATCACTTCGCATCTCAACCAAGGTGGTTTTGCCTCATGGTCAACTCTTTTGAATAGGATAAGTTGTAAACTCTTGTAGGTAGTAAATATGGTGCACCCTCTTCCGTATAAAGTAATGCTCTCCATCCTAAAGCGAACACCACAATCTCCAAGGCCAAATGCATGAGGGTGTAGTTTTTCTGCATGTATCGTAGTGTGCAAATCATAGGCTGTAACTTTCTCGTTTTGCATAAGCACGGCACCCAAACCTTTATGCGATGCATCGCAATAAACAACAAAGTTTTCTGATCCTTTAGGCAAGACCAGAATAGGTGCGTTACACAGCTTTCGTTTAATCAATTGAAATGCGGCTCTCCTTTTCTCCCCAGTCAAACTACACAGCTGTTCTGATCTGCTTTGCATTGACTTTGCTACTTGAGAGAACCCTCGATTGTCACACCCGGCCAAGGCAGAAAACGCAGGTGTAAACAAGAAATGAAAGCATCACAACACATGGTGTCTAATACAATACGAAAATGAATACTAAGTGTCATAACATACCCCTAAAACTAATGGTGTCGTTATTAATGAGAATGAGGTCTCGCAAATATGACATACAACAACCATAATCCAAAACAATTCCATGCAAACGCAATTATTCAAACATAAAGCATAATAATCCAAAGCATCCTACGTCTCTCTAGCCACTGCGCTCTAACTTAGCACCATTAAGGCTCACCTGAAAATGATGGCTTAAAACCGCAACACAAGGTTATTGGTGAGAGTCAGAGGATTAAACCCCAAAAACAAACCTTTAAAATCCAATTACTGGGATAAAAAAACATAACATAGCAGACATACAACGGACTATCATACAAGCTAACAGGCAACACATCAAGTCTCTGGGGTACAGTCACAGCTCAATCAGTACAAACATAAGCAAAACGTACAATAAGAAGACATCACGCTCACTAACCACAAGCACAGATTGAACTCACGCTCACTACTAACAATCCACTGCAGATGAGAGGTTCCACGCTCACTTACGAACAATCCATCAATGCCTTTGAAAAAAACGGTCACGGCTCAAGCACAACAAATACCATGGTCAATTAGCAAGTACACATAACATACAATAGTCTTATATAGCCCATCCTTGTTGTTAAACACAGTATCACATAACCTAAAAACATTTCAAAACCTCTTTGCACTTTGTATTACCCCAAAAAACATAAAAAAAAGGGCTATGAAACTCACCTGATGCTTAGCTCCCAACGCTTTCAACAAAAGGCTTCACAAACACTTCACGATAATCTATACAAGTAAAGCACACAATTAAGCTAAAAAAAAAATCCACATCAATTAGGCATTGCAACCCAATAAGTGTAACCGTCAACTAGGATAGATATCTAAGCTATCTACCATAAGTTCTATACGTAATTTTTACCCTTTTCCAACTCTTATATATGGCATTTACACTTTCATTACTACACGTTGAAAGTTGCGCTGGATGAGAGCAAATTTTATACTCACTACGCGCCCTAAAACGCTCCCCTAAACACTTCCATTATTCTAAAAAAAAATTCACCATCTACTTAGAATGTCATAGGAAACCTCTCCTAGCTCTCTCATGCCTTGAATCTTTACAAATACCCTTAAAGAAAGTCAGTAATCCTAAGTGTCCCAGAATGCGGCCAAATCTGACCCCTAAAAGTATACAGTTAGAGCACCCACTTAAACGTCTAACCTACTTTAGAAAAATTTATAAGGTCCTTCAACACAATAGATAAACTTAACTTCCTAAGAATTTTGGAGCCTCTAACTAGATGTCTAAGTATTTTGTAGAAAATATCAAAACAAAACTGAAATTCGTCACAAGTTGACACACTGATTTTGTAAAGGACCTTTTGACCCTCTTCCGGCCAAAAAACTCACGAGACCAACTTGCTGGAAGGTAACTCCCCCCTTTGAGGTATCTCAGTATGGTTGTAAATTTTTATTTATAATTTATAATTGTGTTATGACCGTTACAAACTGCTTAAGTTTCGGTAGGAATAAAACAACTATTCGGAGCCCCCGAGCTAGACCCTAACGGCATGATTTAAATCACGAACCAATTTGAACCAATGACTAACAATCATCATAAACTATAAAAACTCAGAAAATCCAAAACCCAAATTTAATTTTCATGATTAAACCTAATCCATTCATGCTTAGATTACAAAAATAAAATAAAACTAGAATTACAACAAAAATAGAAAATAATCTTAACCCTAAAAAATTTCCGTCCTTTTTTTTCTCTCTGATCGGTCGAGCAAGAGGCGGAGAGGTTATGGGATTTATTTTTATTTATAAGCCCCCAATTAATTATAAATAATAATCTAATTAAATTGTTTCCTTTTAAACTCTGTTTGTTTCATGGCTGGCCCTTATCCGCGTGTAAATTTTTTTTTAACTATTACATCTAAAAAAAATATGTTATTATTTATTTATAATTGATTAATTATTTGATTACTAAGTTTTTATAAAAAACCGAAGCTTAGTGCCCATCAGCCTTTTTGCTTAACCGCAATTTAACTAGACTTTTAAAAATAATTTAGACTTTCCAAAATATACGTTTCAGGTCACAAATCACTTTCTAAAAATCGAAAGTTCATCCAAAAACTCCTCATAGTTAACAAACTCTTTCTTTCACAAATGGACACACATCCCATTTTAATCCATCACTCTAGACATCCAGATATAAACCAAAATAATCTCTCAAGATAACTCAATCAATTCATTAATAACTATAAGTGATTAAAATGAAATTTCTCCATCAAATAACTCATTTCTCTTAACTTAACCTCTAAAACCTAAACTTATTTTAATTCACTAACACATAAATACATATACATAATAATACTTACACATTTAACACAGAAACGCTCGAATCTCAATAATCATTTTCTTGTCACCAAAAGTGAACGAAATGAACTTCACAAAATTCAACACAAATCCAATCCCAATGAGACGATCACGCTCACTGGATTGATTATCCAATCTCACATATCCCACACAAACACATATAAACACGTATAAACACATAACCATACATTGCAACAGATACATTTAGGTCATCACTACGGTTTGACCAACCTGCTCAAGTCATGGTTGTCACAGTATCCCCACCTTGAGAAAATCTCGTCCCGAGATTTAACTACTCGAGGCATTAGCACTATCGACAAACAACGGAGGACACTTAGACCTCATTTGATCCTTGCGTTCCTAAGTAAGCTCAGTATCACGCTTCAAATCCCAATGAACTTTAACTAATGCTATCATACTACGCTTTTACTCATGACCTCTCGGTCCACAACATCAACGGTTCCTTGACAAAACAAAGAGTCTTGTCAACCTTAATCTCATCCAACTTCTACAATCTGAATCCAACTGCTAATGACTTTGCTTACCCTCATAAGGGTGCAATTAGCAACACAACAACACAACACGAAAAGAAAAATATGACTACCTGAACCTCGGCCGTCATTAAGGAAACTCGTTAAAAACCTTAAGTTGTGTAACAACGTCATTTACAACCCGGTCTCGCAACTCATCAAACAAGAACTGTCTTGAAACCAAGTTATAAGTTGTTACAAAGCCTAACGTTTTTTTAAAGAATTAGCTCGACTTCGAGTTTATTCTTAAAATAACTTTAACCAAAATCACAAACACATCTAAGGTCTACAAGAAACCTTATGTACCCAACTTCAACAAAAACTCCCAATGATTCCTTGTTCAACGAACAAGTGTGGATACTCAGTTTACCTGAAGTCTTAAATACCTCCCTTCGAGTCCAATCGAATCTTAACTCAATGAACATTAATTTCTACTAGTTCTTTAGCAAAACCAAAGTTTTGCCTACTTTAATTACCTCTAAAGGCACATGCAAACTCGCATTTACCAAATACTTCAAATTTTGACACACGAAACGTGTCATGCACACTCCTCAACTCTTTTAGGTAATCTTAACCGCTAATCCTTTCAAAAATCTCAAATGGACCTACTTACCTTGGTATCAACTTACCATACTTTTCGAAACATCCTTCAAACTGAATACTCTAGGTAACACTCAATTACCAGCCTCAAGTCTAACGGTTAAACCTCATACTAGCATAATCCTTGAACCAAATTCGGTTCATCCAATCTCGCTGTCTCTAGTTACTGCCCATGAAACGGTAACCTACATTCCTTTCCACACAATGCTCCAAGTGAAGCACATCTCATACCCGAATGATAATCCCCACCTTAGGGACAAACTCATCTCACGAAAAGATAAGTATCCCAACTACCTCTAACATCCACCATACACGTCCTAAGCATAGCTAGAAATGGGGTGACTTAGTCAGTCCATTGACTACACCCAATCGCATCGTATCCACTACTCAAACTTGGTAACTTAGCAATAACATCCATAGTTATCTTTTCCCACTTCCACTCGGGTATTTCAGGTCGTAGCAACAATCCTGAAGACCCTTTTTACTCAACTTCCATTTCTGCACACGCTGAATACTTACTACCGCAACTAGCTATGTTCTTCTTCATACTCGACCACCAATTTGAAAACCTAAGACAACACTAAGTTGCATCCGCTTTAGGATGGATAGAATACTTTATCGTATACGCCTCTTCAATAGCCAATATGAACCACTCTCCACCTCTTTTCACACTCGTTGGTCCAAGCCACGCAACATCTTATGTTGACACGTTCTTTGCTTTGGACATCTTATTTTACACCACCAACATCCTTTTCTCGATCTTAGCTTGGATCGTCATACGTCAATCCAGAACTCATTCTTGGCTTCACTCTTTTTCCTACTCCACGATTCAACAACTACATTTGCCTTTCCCAGATGGTACTTGGCCTCGAAACCGTACTCATTAATGCCACTAGCATTATAAGGCAAAACCTACCATGTATAGCATTGACAATCCTACATAAGAAACCTTTAGTTGACGCGACTACAAGCAACACCTACTCCCTTTTACCAAGCAGCTACCAAATCCTTGCTTCGAGCGTCATAATATACTAACAAAATCGTCTGCTCCTTTCGCAATGCCAAAGATCACTCATTAACTATTTGATTCTTTCTACATCTAAGATAGCTTTCTCCTTTGCTTCCGCTTCCACGTTGTTTGAAAACTTCACCACTACATCTTCTCTCCTTCACTGACTCTACATCATCTTTACGATGCGACTCGTACTCCTCCTTAAACTTCGGTGTTCGGTTAAAATAACGTCTGTAAAATAAACGTTACTAGCTTGTCTAATAACGGCCATTCACACCCGGCTCATTAACTTATGAAAACCCCGTTGGTGCATTGGTTACCCAAAAGGCATAGCCCGTAAACAAACAACTTGTCCCATTACGCATCCTAAAAAACAGTCTTGGCTACGTCATCCCCGTGCACCCTCCATTGGTGACATCACATACGAATTTTATATCTCACTCTTCTCGAGATAATCTATGCACATTCTAAACTACCCACCTTTCTTCACCAGCAATACAGACGCTTCCTATAACAAGTAACCATCGAACACCCCTCACCTTGCAACTCCTGTCAATCATTCCAGACCTCTTTCCTTTCTAAAGACGTCAAACGACACGAGCCTTCGCAAATCGGCGTCGCTCCTTGTACTAATTCCATACGAAATCCTATTCTACGACGAGGGGTAAAACCTACTAATTCCTTAGGAACACTTTAGAGGGCTCACATACTACAAAGATATCACATAATCTCAACTCATCTTCCTTGGTACTCCCTACAAGACCTCGTATCCTCATTATTTAATTTTCTCCCCTGAACCTTAAGCACTCTCCAAATTACCAAGGCATTTTAACTACCTTCTCGTGGCATACCATCTCAGCCTTATGTCTCAACAACCAATTCTCTCCTACGACTACATCAACACTCTCATAACTAAGAGGTACTAAATCAAAAGTAAAACGAGAATTCTCTAATTCCAACTTGGGATCACGAATAATTCCATTCGCTTCGCTACTATCAATCGCACCACCCAGAAGATACTTCCCAAACAATCAACTCTAGCACCACGCCATGGGAAATTTTTCAAGCTTCACATGCACCAAATTGGTATGGGACCCAAAAATCACACGTATTCCAAAAGAGAAAAAAATTAACCGAATGTAAACGTCGACAAGAAGAACGAACCCCGAACGCTAACAAACACATCAACGAATTTCTGAAACACACCCACGAATAATACACAGGTACAAACACCCATTTATTAAAAGATTAAGAACCTTTGTACCAAAACAAATTTAAACCCAAGGAAAACTTTCCAATCATAACCTTATTACCAATCATTTAAAACAAAGAATACACATTAGGTTATAATGCAAATAGTTTTTAATGTGAATTATTAATTTAAATAAAATTGTCAGTAAACATATTGTATATTATGGGTTGTTCATAAAAAAATCAAAAGATGATTTTTAAAAAAATGTGTTTGCATTTTATTTATATAATTTATTTTTTAAAAGAAGTTTTTAACACCTAAACAATATGGTATCGACTACAACAAACTTACTTTCAAATGGAATTTATGACTCACAACAAAAAAACATCATGATAGCAAAATAGACTCCCAAAATACCTTAAGAATTCCAATACCAGAATATTAATTTACTTGAAAACGAACACGACAAGAACTCTTGCAAACCAAACAAACCATAAGGACTCATCCATACCAACGGTCTTAGAACCAAACCAAAAAGTATCGTCACCTTTAGACAAAGGAAAATAATCAAAACGCCAAACGGAGAACATAGAACACCAGTTCTATGATAACACCCTAGAATACCAACACGAGCGTTGGATATCTCAACGAACAACGAGCTAACGAACCAACTTAAGAATCGCGACGACAATACCAACAGGTATCCGATGTATCCGCAAACGATAGATGAAAGGGAACCTTACCATCTACGCAACCCAACCTAATATAATCGCCCAATCGGTTAAGAGAGGAATTCTCTAACCACACAACCATCCTCAACAGGATCTCACATCACATCTACACTACCATCTACACAACTATCCAGACTTACCATCCCTACATATACATACAAGCAATAATGAACAATTCAATTAAAGACCACAAGTCCCACGTATGTGTTTCCTTTACCATTATTGTTTTCGCGGCCATAATTATATTTGTACCTTTTTCACACGTGTATTTACTTCCAAGACCACACATCTCAATGATAACACACATCTACCACATAGCACTTAATAATAATTTAAATATAACTCAAACATGATAATACATCTAACGAACCATAAAATCCCAATCGACCAAACGAAACAGAAGTCACATTGTTGTCACACCCCGCCAAGGCGGAAACGCGAGGCGTAAACAAGAATGGATATCATCACAACACACGGTGTCTCTATAGAGAATACTAAAAATGAAAGCTAAAGTAAAGCAAAGACACAAAGTGTCATAACAATACCCAAAACCTAACCAAAATCCAAAAGGCGTCTTTATTGATGAAACGAAAGTTCTCGCTAATCGAAAGACAACCACAATTATCCAAATTCCAATCAATGGCAAAATTCAAGACAATAAAAATAGAAATCTTCATGACATCCTATGGTCTCTTACTAGCCACTTCTTTCAATCTTATTTCCATCATGCTCACCTGAAAATGATGCTTAAAACGTCAACACAAAGGTTGGTGAGAGTCATAGGTTTAAGACTCACATTTAAAAACCTTCAAAACCAATTACTGCGATTATCAAAACAATATAGGACAACTATGCAATTTATGAACTTATGCTAACATGCAATCCACATACTAGGTAGGAACGTTACCCCCGATCCATTACAACAACTAGGTAGGAACGTTACCCCCGATCCATTTCAATAACTAGGTAGGGAACATTACCCTCAGATCCATTTCAACAACTATGTTAGAACGTGTACCCCCGAGCACATATGTAACTTACGACACCTAAAATGTCTACAAAGCTGGGAACTTATACGAGGCCTGACCAACCACATCATGTGAGTAAATAATTTCAACCCTTCAGTGGATTTGATTGGAGTAGGTAAAGACCAATCCCCAAACCGAACTAATTCACATCACAAACTACTCCAATTGAATACACTAAGCCATGGAGCCTTTACACACAATTCATAGTATTATTTCAACCCTCAGTTGGTTTGGAGTTGAGGTAGTAAAGACCACTCCCAACCGAACTATTCACGAAAAAAAACCCCCCACAATAACACGTAGCAAATAATCACAGCAACTAAAACAGTTTAACACATAGCATCATTTTCACCCCAATAAAACATAAGAAAAAGGGGCTATGAAACTCACCTGAAGTTTAGCTTCCAAAAAGATCCAATCAAAACTTCACAAAATCTCACGAACAATCTAACAAGTGGTTAAACACAATTAATTAGCTACCATCAATTAGTGCCATTCAACCCAATATGATGTAAACCCACTATGGTGGATACCTAGGATATCTACATAGTGCTATAATTCATTTAAAACCTTTACTCATGTTCTTACATGTTACATATTATACTTGAAATGCAACTCCCTTAAACTTTCTGGTTTTAAGCCAGAATTTTACTCTTACTTGCGCACCATAAACAGCACCACTTAAACACACCCATAATTCAAACCAATTTCTGTAATGCTTCCGTAAATGTCCTATGGAACCTCTGAAAGCTCACCCAATCCACTACCATTTTCTAAATCCCCTTAGAAATTCATTAATCCAAAGTATTTAAAATTCATCCAGAATCTGACCTTCTGAAAGTATGCATTAATTACCCAACTTAGACCCCACTATGACCTTAGAAAAAATTCAGAGGTACACAAAATATGAACTAACTTCCACGTGACTATTAGAGCCTCTAACTCAGTGTCTAAGTATTTTTTAGAAAAGTCAAAACCAAAACTGAGACTTCGTCACTGTTTTACACACAGATTTTGTAATGACCATTTACCCACTTCCCCTACCATAAAAACTTATGATGCCGACTTTTTCAGAAAGAGTAGACTCCTGAGGATATCACCAGTATGTTGTCAATTATATAAATATGCACTGTGATATGACCGAGTTTATAGGCCTCTACAAGACTGACTAAAATCTCTGCAGTGAACCTATAAAACTAGTTTGGGTGATCTAAGCCCTAACACAATTATCATAACGCTACTTTAATAATCTAATGCTAAACTTACATGATAACAGAAAAATGTCTGAATATAACAAACCCTAATTTATAAAGCTAATTATTTTAAACCCTAATCCATCATAACTAAGTACCCTATGAATTAAAAATAAACTATAAATTAAAAGATCGAATCGTTACCTAAATGAAACCCAAAAAAAATCGTTTCATGCTCCCTCCTTCTTTGGCCGGTGCGACACAAGTGAATGGGTAGGTTTAGGATTTTAGTTTTGTATTATATAGGTCCACGTAAGGAGAGTTCCTAGCACTAAATCTAATATAGTTATTAGATTAGGATTAGTATATTAATTCTTTTTTTTTTTTCTCTTTTATCCTATACTCGGCGCGAATTACTTATTTATATAATATAAATATATATATATATAATATATTATATAAAATAAGTATATATATAAATAATATATATATTTAATTTTAAACTTACAATTAAAACCTTAAGTTTTTATAAAAACCTTAATTAATTTGACTATACCTTTTTGCATAAATCTCAGTTTACTACCTTTGCAAAAAATAACTATTCATTTCCAACTAACTTACTAAAAATATAAAATTTTCCATTTTCTAAATCTAACACTGAAAATGCCTAAACCGTGATCTTATATAACTTAACACAAAATACGTATCGTATATATGTTTTACTAACACCATTAAACTTGCAAACGCTCAATACAACAATCAAATCGTTTGTCACTAAAAATGAACGAAATGAACACAACAAATATTCCCATCATTTCTAATCTCAATGATATGATCACACTCAATATGATTGATTTACCAATACCTCATAAACAACATAAACAACACATATGAATCACATTAAATCACATAAACCATACAATGCAACAGACACATAAGTCAACACAAACGATATTGACCAACCCAGTCTCAAATCTGGTGTTGTCATGATAATCCCGTCCTTAGAGGTAAAACTCGTCCCCAGATTTCACTAGCTAATGTATTAGCCCGATTCAACAAGAACAACAGAGGATACTTTAGACTTCAATATAATCCACGCATTCCCAAGTAAACGCAGCCATACGCTTGAATTCCAACTAACCTAACTAACGCTAAACAATCTACGCTTTAAACTCTTAACTACACATCCATTATCTCTATGGGTTCCTCAACAAAACGAAGGAGATTTGTCAACCATTAAATCATCTAATGGCACATTTCAACGTACATCTGCCAAATGATTTCTTCACGTTTGACACGAGAAACGTATCGTATCCCACTTAATACCTTTGGCAATCTCCAATCGTTAAGCCACAAGACCGATCCTTAATTCAAGATCCTCAAATGGTCATACGTATCTTGGTGCTAACTTTCCTCATTCCCAAAACGTATATTAAACCATTGTCCAGAGTGGATACTTTCAACATCACTCGAACTCCGTACTTCGAATTCCAATGTTTGTTCTATTGTCAGCAAGCTCTTTTGACGATCTCTTGCCGCTTGAGCTTTTTCCTTTAACAACACGACTTTATCCATTGTATTCTTGAATTAAATTCAGTCCAATCAAGACTACTTTCTTCACCAATCTCAGCCCATAAAACAGGCAGACCTACCCTTCCTTTCTGTAACAAGGCTTCCAAACGGATGGAGAATAAGCACATTTTATACTCGAATGATACAATTATTGTAAGAAAAACAACTCAGTCCAATGGTAGATTGAACAATCCCAGCAACCACCACAACATTTCGACACACCCCTAACATATCTTCTAAGGTCTGAATGGCGTACGGTCACATTGTCCATCTTTTTGGGGATGAACACCATACTCATAATCTAACCTCGTTCGCTAATTGCTTTTTTGCACAGTCTGCCAGCAACGGACAAAAATCTTCCATCTCTATCCGAAATAATCGACCTGAGAACTCCCATGTCCTCGCGACTATTTCATCGACATAGATTTTTGCCCAATCACTCAGTACTATGAGTCTTCTCTTAAGCAGAAATGAGCCTTGACTTAGTCAGTCTATCGACTAAAACCCAAATCGAGTCCATTTCCACTTTATGACCTAGTAACTTTGTGATAAAAACCAAGTGATTTATCCCACTCCATTCAGTGTATCATCATCTTGTTTGCAGCAAACCCGAAGGCATTTGATGCCTCAGCCTTAACCTATAACATGTCAAACACTTACTAACAAATTAGCAATATCTCTCATCATTCCCGGCCACCCAATACCATATCTCTAGGTCATAAGTACATCTTATCAGCTCCCAGCCAGAATACTTAGTCTTGTGAGCTTCGTCCATAATTATCGTTCTCACGTCTCCTATCAATGGAACCCATATACGGTCCATAAAAAATAACAAACTCTCGCCCTCTTTCTTTTCCATCTGTTGATCCAAACCATGCAGATTCTCTATAAGTATATTCTGTTTCCTAAGTGCCTCGCTTTGGGCTACCTGTATCCTTTCTCTCATTCCAATTTGAACAGTCATTGCCAGGGCCCTTACACGCCTAGGTTTCAACCGCTCCTTCTTACTAAGTGCATCAGTCACAACATTCGCCTTACCAGTAAGGTAACGAATCTACACTCGTACTCACTAAAGAACTCAATACCATCTCTAAGCCCAATATTCAGCTCCATTATCTGATCAAACAGTGTGAAGACTTTATTGATCCGTAATAGAAAACACACTTAGAACCATACAAATAATTTCACCAAGGTCCTTAGAGAGCAAAAACACAACAGCCCCTAGTTCCAGTCCATGCGTCGTATAATACTTCTCATGGCTTTACAGTAGCCCGATGCATAAGGCAAATACCTTTGCCTCTTTGCATGAAGTACACAACCCAATCCAAGATTTGATGCATCATAAAAAACCACAAAATCTTCCACTCTATCATGTAGCGTCAATATTGGTTGCATCGCACAAGTTATTCATTAAAGTAATGAAAAGCTTCTTCTTGCTCCACACCCCACACATACTTCTGATTCTTCTGAGTTAACGAGGTAAGAGGTTTAGCAATTTTGGAAAAGTTGCTAAACCGTCGATAATAACCGGCTAATCCCAAAAATGATCGAATCTCAGAAGGCGCTAAACTATATGGAGACTTCACAATTGGCGTCGCTCCAGGAACTAGATCTATGCGAAACTCCACTTGTTCCGTAGTGGAAGGCAATCCGACAATCCCCTGGAAACACTCCTCAAACGCTCTGTACTACAGATATGTCGTTTCAACTTTGGTTCCTCCTCCTTTGCACTACTTCCAACCTTGTAAATCCCTACCGTTCCGTTCTCATGTACCCAAAGGACTTACTATCTCCACTAGAATTTCTACTACGTTATCCATGAACATACTATACACAGTCCTTAGTGTTAGGGACAACCAATCCCTTCCCACAATCACATCAAAGCTTCCATGACCCAAGGTATCAATTTTATGCTAAAACAAGGAACCTCCTGTTTTCTAGTTTGCAGTCACGGATAATTCTATCCACTTCTACTTTCTTACCATCAGCTACTTCTATCACATAACCAGGATTCACAATGCTAGGTCTCACATTAAGTAGGGGCGCAAATTCAGTAGATATGAAACTAAAATCGGCTCCAGAATCAAATAATTATGGTAACAAATGATCATTTCCATAAGAACGTACCCTTACAACTTTAGTGATCCTGGACCGCTTCATTGCATCACATTTATGTTTGAAAGTCTCTTCCTCAACCTAATTTCATTGCTTCTTTTATTTCGGCTGCCCTCTAAACCATTGATTTCCCAACTTGTCCAGTGGCTCGATCAACTTGGGAACAAGTAATTGGCGGAAATGATCTGGGCTACTACACTCATAGCACACTCTCGAATTGTTACTCATTCTCACAGCATTCACCGGAGCTACTTTGCCTAACTGTGGTGCCCACAATCCCTGACAAAATGACCCAGTTATTTGACACTTGAAGCACAATCTGCAGAATTTCATTACTGGTGATGAGTAAAGCACTTGTTACACTTAGGATTTGAGTTCCCGGCTTTATTTCTAGCAGGAGTTGTTGCCACGAACCCAGTTCCCGTCTTTGCCTTCTTGTTGTCTTTCCAAAATCCTCCAGTCTTACTAGGCTCATCCACTCCCTTTCTCTTATCACTACCTTTTGTCAAAGTACCGCAGCTGACTGCTTCATCAGTAAGTATTCCAGCCCTCAATATTGTAGTCTGAATAGTAGTTGGTTGGGTTGCCCGAAGCATTCCTCTAATCTCAGGAGCCAGTCCAGCAATGTACCTCTTAATACGAGATGACTCAGGTGTAACTAAATGTGGGACCAACTTGGCCAACTCATGAAATCTATCTGTGTAGGCAGCATGATTAGCTCCTACCATCTTGTGATTCCAGAACTCATTCTCTAACTTTTCCATTTCATTACTTGGGCAGAATTCTTCAACCATTAATGCTTTAAAATCGTTCCATGATAAAGCCATTGCAGCCACACGTCCTCTTGCTTTACAAAATTGTGTGATCCACCAAGTCAAGGCCTATTTACTAGTGACTAGTAGCATATCTACTTTTTGGTTTCTCCGCACACCCTCTATTAACAATTACCTTTTCCCATTTTTCTCGATCAACGAGTAAGGCGCTATTACACCACCTTCCCATCGTACTCCTTGTATTGCAAGATTGGAAAGTCTTAAAAGATCCATCCGTTGTTTCCGATCATTTCCAAAATCCACAGCGTTATTACCATATTGCATTGTTCGCATTGTTAGCTACTTGAGTAGATAGCTTGTAGTTGTTTGTGCGATGACAGTAGCAACGTCGGGGTTCTCGTTGTTGTTGCTACTGCTAGGACCACTTCGTCAGTTTGGAGCCATTTTCTATAGGATATAAAATATTATATTCATTAGACGATATAATACGGATCAGAATCTCATTAAACAATCAATAACCACATGCATACATACTACACATCACAATAATCCATGTAATCATACTTGCAAATTCCACCTGTCGAGGCGCATATAACAATTATGAGTGTCCACCATAATTATAAATGCCCCCTTTCACAGTTGTACTCCCTCCTATGAAGACACTTCATACAATTTAATACACCACATAGCACCTTGAAACAAATAAACCCAACACATAACACAAAGAATAATCCTAGTAATCACTTTTATTAATAATACTTAAAATCCAACATCGAAAATAACGCCGAAAGAAAACAAAACAAGCTAAAACATAACAACTACTTAGAAACACCATAGGACAGTGGCTAAGACTCACAGTCACTAACATCTTAGTGGTCACACCCCATACAGCTTGCTTATTGCAGTAGACGCAGAGGGTCTGCATCCACTTCATTCCTTTCAAACTTCATCCTCGTCCTCTACTAACCATCCATTCAGGTTACCACTTGACTGGGGTAGCCAATTTGGTGCAAACTCATTCCTGTGACTCTTTTTCTAGAAGTTTGTGGCTGTATTCACAAATTCGTACAGGTCGCGTTCCCTTGGTCGTTCCACTGACTCTTCTTCTGACGTTTCGTAACCTTGAAATGTTCCTGGAACTCTGGTGATAGTGCCATCCTTGGCAATTATCTTCGTTTCAAACTCCTGGATTGTTTTTCCATCAACCTCTTTCAACGTCATCTTTTTTTCAACTTTACAAGGCCACATAGCAATGGGAACTCGAATCTTGCGGTTACCCCGTCTGATTTTGTTAATCCTCCTACACCCAGTTGCAAAAGCCACTGAAGCACGATAATTTTCTACGATAAGAGGAGACATACTACAATAGATCACGTACATAGACTATATCAGGACACAGATCTCGAAATAACAAAGAAAACTGAACTTATATATATATATAGTATATAGCATAAGGTACTTTATAAAACTTTGGGAAAATAAGCATAATTAGTATATACTTACACATAAGCCCTAAATGCATCTATATGAGGAAAGAACCCTAAAGCATAGTCTAGGCTCAACCACCCTAGATCTCTATAACCATCATGCTCTGGATACCAACTTTCACACCCCGCCAAGGCAAAAATGCGAGGCGTAAACAAGAATGGATATCATCACAACACACGGTGTCTCTATAGAGAATACTAAAATGAAAGCTAAAGTAAAGCAAAGACACATACTATCATAATAATACCCAAAAACAAAACCAAAAATCACAAAAGGCGATCCTTTATCGATGATAATGAAATTTTCCTCGGCTCAAACGAAAGACCCATGGCAACAATTATCCAAATTCAATCAATGAAAAAATTCAAGACATGAAATAGAAATCTCCATGACATCCTATGGTCTCTTACTAGCCACTTCTTTCAATCTTATTTCCATCATGCTCACCTGACAAAGATGCCTTAAAACGTCCAACACAAGGTTGGTAAGAAGTCATAGTTAAACTCATGATATAAACCTTTTAAAACCTATTACTGCGATTATCAAAACAAAATAGGACAACTATGCAATTTTGAACTTATGCCTCACAGCAATCCACACACTGGTAGGAACTTTACCCTGATCCAATACTACAACTAGGTAGAAACGTTGCCCCGAGTCCATTTCAACAACTAGGTTAGGAACGTTACCCCGATCCATTTCAACAACTAGGTAGGAACGTTACCCCCGATCCATATGTCACTTACGCACCTAAAGTACCTACTACAGCTTGAGAACTTATACTTAGCCAAGACCAAACACATCATGAGTATTATTTCAACCCTTCAGTTGGATTTGATTGAGTAGTAAAGACCACTCCCAACCGAACTAATCACATCATAAACTACTCCAATTGATCACTAAGCATGGAACTTCCACACAATTTCATTAGGTAATTAATTTACAACCCTACAGTTGGTTTGAGTAGAGTAGTAAAGACCACTCCCAACCTAACATAATCACTAACAAAACAACGTAGCAAATAATCACGCAACCAAAACAGTATAACACATAGCATCATTTCAACACCCTAATAAAATATAGAAAAAGGGGCTATTGAAACTCCCCTGATTAGCTTCAGCTTCCAAAAAGATCCTAAAAAATCTTCACAAAATCTCACGAACAGATATAAACAGTAAAACGCCCCACATTATAGCTACCATCAAATATGCATCTACCCAATATGATGTACCTCAACTATGATGGATACCTAGGCTAACCTAACATAGTCCTATAATCATTTTAAAACCTTTACTCATACTAACATGTTTCATTTATACTTAAATGCTACTCCTTAAACTTTCTGGTTTTAAGTAGAATTTTACTCTTACTTGCGCGCCCTAAACGCACTACTTAAACACTCCCATAATTCAAACCAAAATTCATCATGCTACATATATGTCCTATGAACCTCTCATAGCTCTCCCAAAGTCACTACCCTTTTATAAATACCCCTTAGAAATTCATTAATCCAAAGTGTTCAGAATTCGTCCAGAATCTGACCTTCTAAAAGTATGACATTAATTACCCAACTTAGACCCCACTATGACCTTAGAAAAAATTCAGAGGTCACACACAATATATGAACTAACTTCCACGTGACTTAGAGCCTCTAACTCAGTGTCTACTTATTTTTTGGAAAATCAAAACCAAACTGAAAATTCGTTACTTGATGGTTACACACGACTTTTGTAATGACCATTTGACCCACTTCCAGACCATAAAAACTTATGAGGCTAACTTTTCTAGAAAGTAGAATCTCTGAGGTTATCTCCAGTATGTTGTAAATTATTTATTTGATCTTTTATGACCGAGTTATGGCCTTTACAAGTCTGACTAAAATTCTGCAGTGAACTTTATAACTAGTTTGGGTGATCTAAGCCCTAACACATGATCATATCGCTAATTTAATTAATCTAATGCTTAAACTAACATTATTATATCATAAAATTTCTGAATATTACAAACCCTAATTTATAAAGCTAAATTTTAAACCCTATTCCATCATAACTAAGTTACTAGAATTAAAAACAAACTATAATTAAAAGATCGGATGGTACCTTAAAGCGAAACCCAAAAAAAATTCTGTTTCTTGCTTTCTCCTTCTTTGGCCGGTCGACACAAGTGAATGGGGAGAATTAGGGATTTTAGTTTTGTATATATAGGCATCTAGGAGAGTCCTAAACTAACTCTAAATAGTTATTAGATTAGGATTAGTATTTTAATTCTTTTTTTTTCTTTTATCCTATACTCGGCCGAATATATATATATATATATATATATATATATATATATATATATATATATATATATATTATTTTATATTTACAATTAAAACCTTAAGTTTTTATAAAAACCTTAATTAATTTGACTATACCTTTTTGCATAAACGCAGTTTACTACCTTTCTAAAAATAACTATTCATTTCCAACCTAACTTTCTAAAAATAGAAATTTTCCATTTTCTTAATCTAACACTTAAACGCTAAACCTATCTTAGATAACTAACACAAAATACGTATACGTATTTATTTAGACTTACACAAATAACCCTTTGCAAACGCTCAATTATCAACAGATCATTTCTTTGTCATTAAAAATGACGAAATGAACTCAACGAATTTTACCATCATTCTAATCTCATTGAGATGATCACACTCAATAGATTGATTACCAATACCTCATAAACACATAAAAACACATAGAATCACATAAAATCACATAAACCATACTTTGCAACAGACACATAAGTCAACACTAACGGTTTGACTAACCTGCTCAAATCATGGTTGTCATAATTATGACCCAAAATATAAAAGTAATCATCGATTATAGCAACGCATCGAGGTAGAAAACAAAATAAAATTATGTTGGGCCTCGCTTGGGTTTGACTTTTTCTCTCTCAAAAGTCACCCAACTCCGCGGGTCCAATGAGGTAAACAATCTCCCAATGATATCTCCTAGGGGTAGGGGAAGACATGACTAAAACAAATAAAAAAGGATTAAAAACTATTAGATCTCTCCATAATGAAAAATGTATATAATTTGTATAATAAATATAGTAATTCAAAATAGAAAGAATTTCCAAAGCTTTTAGTAGCGAGAACATACGGTATATACGAACACAACATTATGCCCTACAATCAACTATAGAGGGCCCCTTAAGGCTATAGTCTAGGCTCAACCACCAGTTCACTATAACCAAAGGCCCGTACCAATCTTGTCACACCTGCCCAAGGCGAAACGCGAGGCGTAAACAAGAATGGATATCATCACAACATATGGTGTCTATATAGAGAATACTAAAATGAAAACTAAAGTAAAGCAAAGACACAAAGTGTCATAACAATACCCAAAACCTAATGGTGTCTTTATTAATGAGAAAGAGGTCTCGTCAATAAATGACATGCAAAAACATAATCTAAACAATTCATGAAAATGCATTTATTCAAACAGAAAGCATAAATAACTCCAAGCATCCTAGGGTCTCTTCTAGCCACTTCGCACTATGTTAAAACCAATAAGCTCCCCTGAAAATGATGCTTAAAAACGTCAACACAATGGTTGGTGAGAGTCATAGGTTTAAGACTCACATTATAAACCTTTCAAACCAATTACTGTGATTATCAAAACAATATAGGACAATTATGCAACATATGAACTTATGCTAACATGCAAACCAAATCACCATATCAAACCAACCATACATATATTGGGTAGGCGTACCCCTCCGATCCTACATACGTCACTTACGCACCTAAAAGTCTACCAGCTAAAGCTTATATTTAGGCCTGGACCCATACCAATTCACTGAGTTGATCAATCTCAAATTAACGATCCGTGAGATGATCAGCCCCACTATTAATGATCCTCAACACAACACAATATCATGCAACAACAAGCCATATGCAGTCACATAATGTCCACACGCAATCAAAACACATAATCACAGCAATTCAAAACATTTCCAAAACACTTAGCATCATTTCCATCCCAATTTAAAACATTAAAAAGAGGGACTATGAAACTCACCTGATGCTTAGCTTCCCAAAAGAATCCAACAAAAGCTTCACAAACACTTCACGGATAATCTAAACAATTAAGCACACAATAAGCTACCATCAATTAGGCATTCAACCCAATATGATGTAACCTCAACTATGATGGATATCTAAGCTATCTACCATAGTTCTATACTTGTTTTAAACCTTTTCCAACTCTTATATACACCATTTACACTTCAATACTACACTTTAAATTTTCTGGATTAGAGCAGAATTTTATACTCACTTACGCGTCCTAAACGTACCACTTAAACACTTCCACAATTCAAACCAAAATTCACCATGCTACATATATGTCTTATGAACCTCTCCTAGCTCTCCCAAAGTCATTACCCTTTTACAAATACCCTTTAGAAATTCATTAATCCAAAGTGTCCAGAATTCGGCCAGAATCTGACCCCCTAAAAGTATGACGTTAGATAACCCACTTAAACTTCATAACCTACTTAGAAAAAATTCAGGGGTCACACACAATATATAAACTAACTTCCACGTGATTTAGAGCCTCTAACTAGATGTCTAAGTATTTTTAGAAAAATCAAAACCAAAACTGAAATTCGTCACAGTTTTACACACTGATTTTGTAAAGACCTTTTGACCCACTTCCCGACCATAAAAACTCACGAGACCAACTTTGCTGGAAAGTAGACTCTCTGAGGTTATCTCCAGTATGTTGTAAATTGTTTATTTGATAATTTATGATTGAGTTATGACCGTTACAAAACTGCCTAATTTTCTGCAGTGAATTAAACAACTAATTCGGGCGATCTAGACCCTAACGCATGATTAAATCACGAAACCAATTGAACCAATGATCAAACAATCATCATTAAACTATAAACTCCAGAAAATTTAAAACCCTAATTTATTTTCATGATTAAACATAATCCATCATGCTTAGATTACAAGAATTAAAATAAAAACTAGAATTAAACAAAGAATTAGAAAATACCTTAAACCCTAAAAAGGTTCTTCTCTTTTTTTTCTCTCTGGATTGGTCGAGCAATAGCGGAGGAGGGTTATGGGATTTATTTTGTATTTATAGGCCCCCAATTAATTATAGATAATATCTAATTAGAGTTTGTTTCCTTTTAAAACTTTTTTTTTTCTTTTCTTTCCCCTTACCCTCTTTAAATTCGTTTTTACTATTCATCTATAAAAAATATTTTTATTTATTTATTTATTTATTAATTACTTAATTATTTGCTCTGGCTTAAGTTTTTATAAAAACCTAAGCTTATATGCACATACCTTTTTGTTTAAACGCAATTTACTAGACTTTTAAAAATAATTAACTTTCCAAAAATACTTTTCATTTCACAAATTCACTTTCTAAAAATAGAAAGTCTTCTAAAAACTCTCATATTTTAACAAACTCGTTTCTTTCACAAATGACACACTTCTTATTTTAATCCATCACCTAGACATCCACATATTAACCAAAACAATTCTCTCAAAATACCCAATCAATTTCATTATCACTATAAAGTGAAAAAAAAATTAAAAATGAAGATTCCTCCAACAAAATAACTCATTTCTCTTAACTTAACCTCTACAAACCTAAACTTATCTTAATATTACTACTCCAAAATACGTATACTATAATTACTTACACAATTCAACGCGAAAACCGCTTCAATCACCGGGGGAAATCAT
The DNA here is from genome assembly GCA_026074375.1 of Tanacetum coccineum. Taxonomy (NCBI): domain Eukaryota; kingdom Viridiplantae; phylum Streptophyta; class Magnoliopsida; order Asterales; family Asteraceae; genus Tanacetum; species Tanacetum coccineum. The sequence goes on from BQNB010009969.1 coordinate 82,834, forward strand.
TTCTTGTCACCAAAAGTGAACGAAATGAACTTCATAAAATTCAACACAAATCCAATCCCAATGAGACGATCACGCTCAATGGATTGATTATCCAATCTCACATATCCTACACAAACACATATAAACACGTATAAACACATAACCATACATTGCAACAGATACATTTAGGTCAACACTACGGTTTGACCAACCTGCTCAAGTCATGGTTGTCACAGTATCCCCACCTTGAGAAAATCTCATCCCGAGATTTAACTACTCGAGGCATTAGCACTATCGACAAACAACGGAGGACACTTACCTCCTTTGATCCTTGCGTTCCTAAGTAAGCTCAGGACCACGCTTCGAATCCCAACGAACTTTCACTAATGCTATCATACTATACTTTTACTCATGACCTCTCAGTCCACAACATCAATGGTTCCTTGAGAAAACAAAGAGTCTTGTCAACCTTAATATTATCCAACTTCTACAATCCGAATCCAACTGCTAGTGACTTTGCTTACCCCCACAAGGGTGCAATTAGCAACACAACAACCCCAAACAAAAAGAAGCATCCCACTACATGTACCTCGCTCGTCATCGAGAAAACTTATCAAAACCCTTAAGTTATTGTAACAACGTGTTTTATATCTTAACCTCGCAACTCATCAAACAAGAACTGTCCTTGGAAATTAAGATATAAGATGTTACAAAGCTCAACGTATCTAAAGAATCCACGCAATTTCAGGTTTACTCAAACTTTCAGCACCTCCCAATCCAACTTTCCGATACTCAGCTCATAAGACAGAAATTCTCAACCGAACTATAGGCCCAATCCATCCAAGGATCTCAAATGGTCCTACATAACTCGGTTCTAACTTGTCTTTCTTTCCAAACGTACTACACCTCTCCAAGGTGAGACCTTCAACCACCCATAACCTACCAGCATTAATTCAAAAGTTTCCCACTACTACCAAGCTAACACTTTTGACAATTTGGTTGCCTCAAGCCTTTCTTGTATTACCACTATCTTGTTGGTTGTTTCTTGTACCAAATTCGTTTCATTCAACTCACTCTCTCCAGTTACGGCCCATAAAACGGTAACCTACATTCCTTTCCATACCATGCTTCAAATGAAGCACATCCATACTCGAATGATAATCCCCACCTTAGGGAAAAACTCATCTCACGAAAGTGAGTATTCCAATTACCTCTAAAATCTACCATACTTGTCCTAAGCATAGCTAGGAATGGGGTGACTTAGTCAGTCCATTGACTACACCCAAATCGCATCGTATCCACTACTCACACTTGGTAACTTGACAACAATATCCTTAGTTATCCTTTCCCACTTATACTCGGGTAACTCAGGTTGTAGCAACAATCCTGCAGACCCTTGATACTCAACCATCGATTAGTTAACCTAAAACCACACAACATCGTATCCGCTCCAGGATGGATAGAATACTTTGTCATATACGCCTCTTCAATAGCCAAGGTCCTTACATCTCTCCAAATGGAGATCTGAACCTTGTCTAACCAATATGAACCACTCTCCATCTCTTTTCACACTCGTTGGTCCAAGCCACGCAACATCTCATGTTGACGCGTTCTTTGCTTTGGACGTCTTATCTTATACCACCAACATCCTTTCTCGATCTTAGCTTGGATCGTCATACATCAATCCAGAACTCATTCTTAGCTTCACTACTTCTTCCTACTCCATGGTACAACATCTACATTTTCCTTTCCCAGATGGTACTTAGCCTCGAAATCAAACTCACTAAATAACATCCATCCATCATCTTTGCCTTCTGTTCAATCCTTCTGATTGAAAGTATGTTGGAAACGTTCATGATCCATATAGATCACTCTCCAAGTCTCGTTTACTTAATGCCTCTAGCATTATAAGGCAAAACCTACCACTTTAGTCATACAATCCTTCATAAGAACATTCAGTTGTCGCGACGGTCAAGCAATCACCTTCTCCTTTTTTTTCCAAGCATGCTTCCAAATCCTTGCTTTATGCGTCATAATATACTACAAAATCGTCTGCTCCTTCCTGTAATGCCAAGATCGGCTCATTACCCATTTGATTCCTTCCACATCTAGATAGCTTCCTCTTTACTTCGCTTCCACGTTGTTGGAAAACTTCATGTACATCTTCTCTTCCTTCAGTAACTCCACGATCATCTTCACGTGCCACTCATACTCCTTCTTAGACTTCGAGTCGGTTTAAAATATCATCGGTATATATACGTTATCTAGCTTGTCTATATATGGGCATGCACACCCGACTCATTAACTCCATGAAAACCGTTGGTGCATTGGTTAACCCAAAAGGTATAGCCGTAAACTTTAATGTGTCTATTACGCATCCTAAAAATAGTCTTAGCTACGTCATCTCCGTGCACCCTCCATTGGTGACATCACATACGGATTTTCTATCTCACTCTTCTCAACTCCTCTATGCACATTCCAAACT
>BQNB010009970.1:8585-28236 GCA_026074375.1 Tanacetum coccineum
TGTTTTAGTTTAGATAGTTATTGCTTGTTCATATTGTGATTTAATTAAACATATAACTCGAATCTATACATCTTTGAAAGTAAACTTTTAAAACGCAAAACAAACGTGTAAACTATTCAACCCCTCCTTCTAGTTTCCACACGACACATTGGCCGAATAATCCATGGGGTTTGAACCCACCGCCATACAGACTCAAACCTGGTAAAGCTCTCCTTTTTTAGGAGGTTGGCATGGCCACTTCAAGGTTGTTTGCACCTAGCAGGAATTAAACTTGAGACATCATGCATTTTAGAGTGATAGACATAAATCCTTTTGCCACTAGGCCACCATTGAGTGGTTAGTGGGGGGATATTTGATGACATCAAATAATGTCACATTATTAGCATCATTTATCCCAGTTATATTGCTCGTTTTACATTATTTTATATATGAATTGATACTTAATTGCTTATATTTATGAATTGCAGTTATTAGCGAGCAAATGGTGAAAGTTAGTGAAAAGCACGCATTTTGGAGCCTAAACGAAGAATTCAAGAAAGTCTACTAATTCCGACAATTAATACGCCGTATCATTCTAGACAGATACGACGTATCTCAAGACTTAGACAAATTCAAGACCATCGCCTGACTTTGAAGAATACGCCATATCCACATCAGCAGATACGTCGTATATGAAACCTTGGTCAACATTCAGCAAGCAAGATTGACTATCAATACGCCGTATTCACATCAGCAAATACGACGTATCCGTGCCCTAACTACACAAAAGCATCTATGACGAGAAGATCTAATACGCCGTATCCAGAAGACCATATATGCCGTATCCAGAGACGATTGGTGAATATTATGTAATATTATATTTGTGGAGCCCACGCCAAGTTACTCTATACGTCGTATCAAACCCTTTCGATACGGCGTATCGACCTTTTTCAAGAGCTTATAAATAGAAAACCCTAAACTCGGTTTTCAGTATGCAAATAAAGCTTTTAACCACCAAGTTCGGTATCAGATGAGTTTAGAAGCCAAGAAAGTCAGCAAAGTGCCTCAAATCAATAGGAAAACTTTTGTAATCTCTACACTCCGCTATAAGCTTCCGGTTAGCGTATTGTTTTCTTACTTTAATGGTTCGTCTATGATATTGTGTATTTTTACAATGACTATGGGCTGATACCTTTAGGTATTATCCATGTTTATGACAATTTAATGTTTGGTTTGTTTATTTTGATTGTTTATTTATTCGTTGCATGTTGATTATGTTTATCACTTGATATTTGTTTATGTTTGATTATGTTTTATTTATCAGTCAACTGGATCTAGGAGTACACACCATGTAGAATAGAGTCTGAGATATATAAACCATACAGCTTATATATGTGACTCTGGATTAATAGGACTACAAATTTATGCCCTGATTGCTGCCTTGGTTAAGTGAATAGGTAGATTAAGTAGGTGACTTAGGATTACAAATGACGTTCTATTTTCTTTGATAACGATTTGGACCGTGGACTACCAGCATATATATAACAATTAAACATAAGTGGGTAAAGCCTCGATGAGCTAGATTTCGATATCCACCAATGTCGTCTCTTAGATAGATTATAATCAGCGGTGTAAGCTTTATGCGGGTTTAGGTTAATTGTGACAGGATTAACAGGAATACAAACCTAGAGTTTAGGGAGAAGAACCACCTAGCTTAAGAATGATATAACACCAATGAAGTAATACAATCATTGCACACATAGATAATTTTTACATATTATTAGATTAAACTGGCTTATACATTTTCTTTACATTAGTGCTTGACCGCTTTTTTACCGTTTATTTATCTTCTTGTGTGTGTTAATTGTCTTATTTATCTTATTTAGTTTAGGTTAAACCAAAACTCGTGCCAGTCTCTCAGGCTGAACCCCCCCTCTTTTGCTTTAGTTTAGGTTTAAGTAGAATTAATTAACATAAATTAAGACTAACCTAGATAACTAAAATACTGATAGATTTAAATATTAACGTCCACTCTTAGTGATCGACACCCTACTTACCAACGAACCTACAACTGATCGGGTACACTGCCCGTTAGTGTTAGTTAATAGGTAAAGTCGGCAAAATATAAATAGTAAAACTTGATAATAAATAAAATACCTATACTAAACGACACATCACATTTATAGAGATTTGGACCTTAAAGTACCTAAAAACAGCCTCAAACTAGGCCGGTCAGGCCATTTTTAACACTTAAAGATGTAAAAAAATATGAGTCCCGGATGACTTTTTCTCATTTTTAAATGGTCATAACTTCTTCGTTATTTGTCAGTTTTTAATGATTCAACTTCCTTTGTTAAAGTTCCCATGTTGGCTACAAATTTCTCAACTGTCATTGTCCACCAATCTAAGCCTAAAGTACTTAAACTTGGGACTAAATATGTGCATTCAGCAAGGTTTTACTTCCAAATTTCAGTTTTGTTTTACTAATTATAAATATACGAACGCTACCATGGGTTGTAATATTTGGACATGATAATCCTAGGACATCATCATATATAAGTGTAGTAACAAAATATTTAATAACAAATCTATTTTAAGTGATGGAAACAAGTATTAAAGTCACAATTGCATAAACTTTGCAATAAGTGTTAAAAACAAGATTTTTACACCACAAACATGTATTGATGATATATATGGATGCATGAATGATAATATGATAAAAAAAAAGATATATATATATAAATGCTTACAAAGTTGTGGAGAGGAGATGATCAAGAAAAGCGTATGAAATCAACCCGAAAACCCTAGAAAACCCTAATTGATGTCGTGTAAACCCTAGCTTTTATAACCCTTAACACTAAAACATCAATACCCTTGTTCTTGTCCTTTGTTGCTGCTAATTTATAGTGGGAAAGAGAGAGTGAAATGTATTTGTTTAAGTGTGAGAAAAGAAGGGAATGCGGGTTCTATTTAGAGGGAAATAAATGGTGTAACTAGTTAGTTCTTAAAGGTAACCATGTAGTAACTTACATTGTTGGTCTTAAGGGATCCTAGGAGACATAAGGACAACATGGGGAAGGGATTTTAGCTAATAAAAACATAGGTTTGGGGGGTGGGGGTTCAAGGGTGGTTGAAATTTGTAGAGGAATGGAGGTTTTTAGGTTTAACCAAAAGGTATATGATGATATAAGAGTTCAAGGAGGCGATGTTGTACTATATATGGTTGGGGGGTTGATGAAGAAAAGAGGAGGAAAATGAGTTATTTTTGAAAGTATATAAGTATATAGGGTTTTATTAAAGATGGTGAGTGGTATTGGGTATGTTGTGCATGCAAGTGTCAAAAATGCAAGTTTACGTAACCTACATAAAAGTTTTAAAATCGTATGCATATGAATGGTAAAATATGTTTATTATGATGATAACATACTATTTATGAGTAGACTAAGCTTAGTCTAGAGTTGTTGTGCGTTCAAAGACGTTTTTCACAGTTTGCATGATCACTTCCCTGTTTTAGAATAAATCAAGTTTTCACGTGTTCAAAGTAAAATGTTTTAAGTTTATAAATAAACATAAATCCCAAAATTGTCAGTTGTCACACAATTGGTATAAGAGCATAGTCACCCAATATTTCTAAGTTATATTGTATTTTACAGCTTTAATCGATCTATGAATTTTGATAAATATCTAGAAGGGCAATCTGTGCAAAGACCACCACTTTCCGAAAGCGACGGTTTTATATATTGGAAAAATAGATTCGAGACATATGTGAAATCAGAAGATCTAGATCTTTGGCATGTTATTACTGCGGGTGATTTCCAACTAATTTAAAACAATCCTAAAACTAAAAAGGATGAAATTGTTCCTTATGAAAAACAAGATTGTTAGGAAAACATTGACTAAGATCTTCTTTATATTTTAATGAATGACAAATAAACATTTGCAACACTTAAATTAACAAACGATAGCCAAAATCCGTAAAACTGGAACAATAATTCTGGCGCACTAGTCACGCGTCAGCACGTGGCCAGCGCGCCGCACTTGAAGTCCGTTTTTACGGACTTTACTCGTCGGCTTTCTTCTTACCCGACACATGTGGATCTTTTAATGAAGGTATGTACATGATACTTGAGCAATTGAAAACACTCGAAACTTAGAAAGGAGCTAAAAAAATCCTCCAATTTTTCAACAAAACGCCAACTCATTTACTTTATCAAACACCTTTAGCAAAGGCCGAAACTTCTTTTCTAAACCTGGTATAAACATAATTTTAACATACCATCAAACGAAATTATTCATTTCACCTTAATCCGGATTTACGTTCTTCCTAATCACGTAGCGTGTTTTACTCCTTTATTTGTCAAACTAAGTCAAATGTCACTTTGCGTAAATGCATCCTTTCCCTTTACAGGATGTGCTTTACTTGAGATGCAAAGCACTTAGATTGTTTGCATCAAGATGATTAGTGATCAAATCCATTATTGATAATCATGGATTAAGTCTTAATGACTATTTGAGAGATAATACTACATCCACAAAACTTTTACAAAACAACTTCCACAAAATGAATTTGTAACCAATAAAAATTATGCTAGTCAATTCTCTCTCCAACTTTTGAATTCTCATTTTCCTATTAATGCGTGCCACATCATTTTGTGGAAGTTTTTTTGTAAAATTTTTGTGGGTGTAGCATGCCTCCTATTTGAGTTTGTGGTAATTGAAGGTTAATTATGCTTTGATCATTCTTACCTTTTCTATATAAATGTTTTACAAACTCCCACATTCCTGTATATATTCATCACACATCACCTACACCTCAGTTCTCACTTAAACACTCCCTAATCATTTGTTAATCCCCATTTCCCAACAAATGATTATTCTCACCTTCCCACACAATCCAAACATTCCTTCACATTTCCCAAATCATTCCTTAATCATTATTGCCTACGTCTTTTCTCTCTAAATGGCAATATGATTAATCACATAACCAATCCTTTAATTATCTATATCTTCATCACCTTATTCACAACTACAAACCTTAAACCTGCACCACTTAAACCTTCCCCAATCTTATCCTCACTTGTGACAACTCACATTCTCTTACACAATGTACCTCCTTGTACTCTTTGTCTTCCACATTCCTCACATAGGCTCCTATATGTTACATCACTACATTCTCACCCACACATTCCCTATTCATTCTCTTCTTCACTTCTACACTCACACACATTCTCATTTGAATTTCAAATTAAAAACACATACTCAAAGCTTCTCCTATACTCTTCACTCACACACTTCTGCATTTGAAATTCAAATCCTCACACACTTCACCGATCTTCTCTTACACACTTTGCCAACTCACCACCTTATCCTAAGATTCAAATTTCAAATTTGGATTTGAATTAAAAGGCTCCTATCCATCACATCAATGCCAACTCATGACAACTCACATACAACCCATCTCTCTCAATTGAATTTGGATTTTAAATTCCCCCCCTCACAACATCCACACTTCTTTTCCAAGCAAAAAAATATTCTTTTGGCATATTCTTTCTTTATTAACTTTGCTAACTTATTCACTTAACCATGGTTAGTTTCTACTAAGCTAATTACATGTAAAGAATACCAAATATACCCTTTGTCCAATTGTTCTTCTCTATCTTCTTGAAGTTAGACAAACATCACCAAAATCTCTTTTAAACACTTTACGAACGTTTTTATCAAATTTCTATTTGAGTTGGTTGACCTTAAGTGTAAGAATAATGGAAAGGTCAAAGCGTATAGTACAATTAGGGGTTTAACAAGAACGGGTATTTAAAATGCCAAAAAACCAAAAAACCAATGTCAGGTGTCTGGCACGCTGGTCACGCACAGACGCGTGGGCAGCGCGCCACACTTAAATTGGTTTTTACCAATTTGGGTTTTTGGCCTATAAATACCCCTACTTGGCTCTTGTATTCCTCGCCTATTGCCATTCTTTCTTTCATCTCTTTTCTCTTTTCCTATCTCTAAGTCTAACACCTCTTTTGTTCTAATCTTCTCTTCTATAATCTATTGAATAGAACACATCTCCGCAAGACAGACACATAAGTAGTTAATCCACACTTGTGTGTTATTAGTCGAGGGTCTTCATTCTCATACCCTTTCTATTAGAATCAAGTCTATAGGTTAGGTTAAAACTTGATTTAAAACAAACAACTTTAATTCAATTTGGTAGTAAAGGAAGTCTTGTAATTTGGTGATCAAGCCTAGATCATTGGGTGATCCAGTTGAGGTTTTGGTATACTTCCAAAGGGAAGTTCTTAGTGGTCCTATTTGATCTTAGTGATCCTAGAAGAAAGTCGAATCATGGGTTCTTAGGGGTGGATTCCGAGGGCGGAATACGGTATGGAGTAGCTCTTCTTAGTGAGCGATGATCTTAGTGCATATCGGTGGAGCGAAGTTGTAATACGGTTTATAGTCCACCATTAAGGATTATACTAGAGTAATAGTATACGTGTCGTGGATTCACAACTGGACGTAAGAATGTTATAAACCCCCTATCTCAAACTAGTATATATCGTGGGGTCTCTCTCTCTCTCTATCTATTTATGGTCTTCATCATCAAGTAGATCATTACACTACTCGGTTTCTTGGTGACTTGAAGTTTCATAAACTTTGAAGAAGTCAAAAAGACCGTATTCATCCCTCTATGGTTCTACAAAGATGATGATCTTAAAAAGAAACTTGCTAAAAACAATGAGGCCAAGATGACATTCTATAATGCTTTACCTAAAAAGGAATACGAAAGAATTTTTATGTGCGAAACGACAAAAGAAATTTAGAAATCTTTACTAATCACCCACCAAGGTAATAGTCAAGTCAAAGAAAGTAGGATTTATCTTCTTGTTCAACAATACAAACAATATTCAATTCCGGAAAATGAATCTATAGATATTGGTTTTGCTAAGTTTAATATTAGAGTTACCAGCCTTAAAGCACTTGATGAAAGTTTTTCTAGTAAGAATTATGTTAGGAAATTCTTGAGAGCCCTTCATCTTAAATGGAGAGCAAATGTCACAACGATAGAAGAGTCGAAAGACTTGTCATCACTTTCTCTAAACGGACTTATCGGTAATCTCAAGGTCCATGAGATGATTATAGAGAAAGACTCAGAATTAGTTGGAGGCAAAAGAAAGAAAATAAAGTCTCTCGCCATGAGGCTAAAAAAGAGTCTAGTGATGATGAGTCCTCAATGTTTGGAAATGAGGATGAAGAGTATGCTATGGCGGTTAGAGATTTTAAGAAATTCTTTAGGAGAAGAGATAGATTCGTTAGGCAACCACATGATGATAAGAAACCATTCCAAAAGTAGCGGGATGATAGGAAAAGGAAAAGTGAGCGAAATTGCTTTAGATGTGGAGGTCCAAATCACCTCATCAAAGAATATCCAATACCGTCAAGACATAAGGACCAAAAAGCCTTTGTCGGAGGTTCTTGGAGCGATATCTATGAGGAGTATGAAGAAAAGACAAACGACAAAACGTGTCTTGTGGCTCAATGCTAACACCTTTGAACCCATCAGATATTGGGGAGCAAATGTTTGAGTGTTCTTAACATATAATTAGGTAGCTTGAAAATTGACTTATAGCCCGACGAATGGATAAAAGATGGCGGATGTACAAAGCACATGACGGGTAACAAAAGTCTTTTCTCAACCTACCAAGCATACAATGGAGGTAACGTAATATTTGGTAGTAACTTGCGTAGAAAAATCATAAACAAAAGTACGATCTCTCATAACTCCCTTACTATTAGAAATGTTAAGCACGTAGATAACTTAGCTTTTAATTTACTTAGCGTCGGTCAAATATGTGATACTAAGTGTAAGGTAATATTCTCGGAGCATGATTGCGAAATAATTAAGAATGAAAAAATCATAGGAAAATGTATTAGGAAGAATGAGCTATATGTAATGAAATTAGGCAGTATGCCCTGCCAAGTTAACAAAGACAAATCATTTGTCTGACAAAAAATCTATACACATTATTAATCAATATTCATACATAATGAAAAATTTATGTAAAAACGGAAAGTGCAGGAGTATTATAACTATATAATTATAAAAGGTTGTACATAATATTATATAAGATTAAATTTTACAACTCCATGTATGTATCCGAACATATTTTACAATAGCAAGATAAAAATTTACAAGATAAAAATTTATGTTATTAACAAGTTATATTATTAGAATTAGATAATATATAATTTGTATGTATAAAAGATAAAAGTTTAAATATATTGTGATTTATATTAAAACAATTTTATTGTTGATAGTGAATACATTTTGCGAAGATTCGCTATTGATAAACACATCACGAGGGAAATGAGAGTTAAACTTTGTTTTGGGCTTAGGTAGAAACAGGTTTGGACTTGGGCCATTTTATATTTCCAACTTATTAGTTGTGAATAGCTTATGCCTTATGATATGCATATAGGGCGACTTAATCGCACTTATTAAAGATAGCAGTGAGATTTGCACACTTTCATGATACAAGTTACTAGCGATATGCTCCAACATAACCGATCCGAAGAAAAGTTTTATGTAGAATACTATCTAATTAAAAAACAATCCACTTAATCTCAACCATTCATTTTATTTTCATCTAATGGTTTTGATTAATTCCTATTTTAATTTAATTAAAAAACTCACTTTCATCCTATTTTTTAAAATTAAATATCTCACAAACCGTTAATTGTTACGCAAAACGAAACATACCATCGCGACGAAAATTAAATCATCTTTTTATATAGGGGCATTTCTATATGCTTTTGACGAACTTTTTTTTCGATTATTTTTTTCAGTCACGTCTGAAAAATTCACATGTGATTTTACGAAATCACACGTGATTCGAAAAATCACATGTGATTTCTTACATTAAAAATCACACGTAAGTTTGTAAATTCACATGCGATTTATGAATTTCATAAGTGAATTTGTGAAATCACATGCGATTTATGAAAAGCACGTGATTTTTAAAAATAACAAATCACAAGTGATTTTACAAATCACGTGTAATTTTTTTTGGCGGAAATTTTAACACTAAAAAGTCGTCAAAAGTATATGAAATCGATTTTCTTTAGTTACGTCTGAAAAAATCACATGTGATTTTATGAAATCACATGTTATTGTGCTACAAATCACATGTGATTTTTTAGACGTGACTGAAAAAAAAATTCGAAAAAAAGTTCGTCGATAGTATATAAAAGTGCCCCTCTATAGAAAGATGATTTAATTCTCGTCACGATGGTGTATTTTTTTATCGTTTGACGATTTACCGTTTGCAAGATATTTTATTTTTAAAAAAGATGTGGAAATTGGAGTTTTTAATTGTTTTTTTATTTGATGAAAAATGGATGGCTAGGATGTGTTCTTTTGTTCTTTGATATGATATTGTTTTTTTATGATCTGACCTTAGCCGACCCGTGATGGGTGAAAATTGGAAATTTACTCAAACCAGATTAAGTGCAAAAGATAAATCATGTGGTTCACTTCATGCTCAAATCCATTCCTTATTTGCTTTAAAATACCATATTAAAATATAACTTATAAATGTTTTAACATCACATACATCAGTGATCTAATAAGGCTAGTTAAAACCATCAAATTAATATATGTTGGGATAGATTGATGGATGATGTGAAGAAAATACATCTAGTTCTTAAAGAATTCTAAGCAATGTTCTTGGTCTAGATTTCGACTCCAAAACTTCTTGTAGTACTCTGTATACGTATAGTCTTTGAAAACCGGTTTTGATCCATCTTTGACTAGTTCTTTAGGGGCACTTAGAACGGAGTCGTTACAAGGACATAAAAACGAAGCTATCGACATTCTTGGCTTGTCTGAGTTGACCACTGCACGATGCCACACGCTTTTATATTCACCGTTACTCACCGCCTGTTTAAAACAAAAAAAGCTAGTTAGGATTTTGGGTCGACCAATACTTGCATTTTTGGAATAGGTTTAATAAAGAGATAATTAAGTACCTCTAGTTGATCGCCAATGTTGATGACAAACGCGTTAGGATGTGGTTTAACGGCTACCCATTTTCCATCTTTAAGAACTTGAAGGCCGGACACAAGTGTGTCTTGGAGTAGGATGGTGAGCGCGTTAGGGTCTGTATGACCAGGCAACCCGTATGTTAGCTCAGGTTCCGGGCACACCGGATAATGGTTGATAGCCATATGTTGGCCTTGGTCTCCTAATATTTTAACAATTCGATCTTTTTCTAAGCCTAAACTTTCCGATATCGATTCAAGTATCCTCATCCCTAAGTCACGTACCGCCATGACATAATTTCCAACATATTCCCTGCAACATGAATCATTTGTTAATCAAGAAAACGATTAGCCAACCTATAAATATAAATATGTACATATTATATGTGGTTACGAGGTGTATGACGTTATAGTTGTATTTACTATTCAGGCAAATATGACTATAGAAACGTATAGAAATTGTACACGAATAAAAAAACTCTTATGGATATTTAATAAAATGCATATGGGTGACGTCAACACGTGTTTTGATTTATGACGTCAGCGCATTGGTGTCTTTCCACTAACGCAATAAATATTAAAATAAGATTGATGGACAACCACACAACAAGTGATTGAAACAAAAATGTACTTGTGCTACCAATCGTTAAAACGTCACATGTTTTCTTCCGGTGCTTGTATTATTTGAACCAAGTTGGTTATTGGTACCTTTAAATTGCAAATACATATATTAATGGGTAACGATTTGCACACTCCTAAAATTTATTAAAATATTTTTGTTTTTTGCTTTAAGTGATTTATACTAAACTTACATCATGCTTTATCTGCTTGTACTGTGAATGTGCAAATTAATTAGCTGAGTGTCCCAATCACTTCCCTATAATAATGTCTTTTAGTTTTTTTTACCTTTATGGTTTTATTTTTTTATTATAAAACTGTGAAATAAAAAATATGACATAAAATATAAAGTTTGAATAAGTTAAAAATAGTAAAACATAAAATATACTGAACATAAAACCATTAAAAACTGTATGTTTTATTATTAGTAAATTAAGTAAAACTGTCGAAAAAATACGAAACAAAAAATATAAAGTTAGACAAGTTAACAATAACTAGTTGGATACCCGCGCATAGCGGCGGCGATAAAAATTGCTAACACAACTAGCTCCGCAATTCTCTACCCGCTTAGAGAATTCATTTGTTTGGGTTTCCGTAGCTTTCTCGCAACATCATATTAACATAATTCTCGATTGTATAAAGACTCACACACTCTCTTACCCATCAAATATTGTCTCCAAAAGTATATATCTTTTACGAATCAAGTTTGTATTCAAATTAAAGTTAAAGTTGTTAAAAAATTTAAAATAAACCCACTAAAAATGTGAAAAGCTAAAAATTTATAAAAATATATCAAAATGGATGTTGAATTAAAGATCACGAAAATTTAAAAAATACGGTGAAATTAAATCATAAAAAAATAAATAGATAAAAAGATATGTCAAATTGAAAATAAAAGTAATTTTTTAATTAAGAAGTGACACATGTCACCCTATGGTGTGATTTTCTAAAATAAGATGGATGGTCAAGATTGCACCTCCTTATCTTAATTTTTGATGGGACTCACATTATAAATGCTTTATATAATAGTATAGATAAAAGATAAAAAGATGCATAACAAAAAAAGTATAAAAAATTGTCTTGTTTCGTCAATAAAGCGAGTCAAGAGGATACCCATAGTAGCATTGTATTTGAATACTTTGTTTAGTATTTTTTTCTTTAACAGTTTTTAGTTTGTATTTTCACTAAATAGTACTACTTTTGTCTTAACGTAACGTTAAATTATTTGAAACAGATGTTCAAAGTCGAGTTGGATCATTGAAGAAAGGTTAGTCGGCGCTCAAAATTGCATACGAGGTCAGGGTTTTTCCTCCGGTCCGAGCCTTCTATATCTCACCAAGTGTGAGAAAAGTGAGACTAGTGCATTGTCCACCAATAAAACGTCAACATTTTTGTTAGTTGAAATATGAAAATTAATAGTTATTTTGAAACAAAGAAAGAAAACATGATTGTACATATAATTATATGACAAATGAATTATTAGCTCTATAGCTACCAAACGGGGGGGATTGCTCTAGTGGCACCATTCCTTTTTCGTAAGAGGTGTTCTACATCCACAAAATGTTTACAAATTTTTTTCTCACAAAATGATTTGTCATGCATCCATTAGGAGTTATGAATGTAAAAGGTAGAGAGAGAATTGATTAAGATTAATTTGATTGGTGACAAGTCATTTTGTGGATGTAGTATTTTCCTTTTCGTAAACACTCATTTTACCAGTCATAGAGGATTATTTGGAGATTGACTAGGGTTTGAACCCAACTATAGGCTAATTAGGTCTCTAGGACAGGAGCTTATTCTTTAAGGCCGGATTTTTGAAGAAAGATTCGGTTAGCATCAAAAGATACATGAGATCCAGGTGTTCTCACTGATTTATACATTTAGAGCTATGCAACTGATCATTACACTTGAAAATTAAGATGTCTATAAAAGTGATGTGGCCAGGGTGGGTAATGGTTGTGGAGACGATATCATGTGTTTTTTGGAAGATAGATACAAGTATTTTGTGTGTGTAAAAGATTATGTAGACATATGAAGTATCATTATATAACGATACTGAGTTGTTAAATATAACATTAGTATGACATCAATAAAAAAGTCCCTTGCTTACATCACATGGTATAGAAAGTCTTAACCATTAAAGTATATTACTCGCCTAAAATGTCGGCATCTTGCCACATATACCAGATCAGGCTACATCCATCTAGATGCAGACCGAGTCAAATTTATTTTTTTTCCAAAAAGAAATATAAACTCAATTTAATTTTCTATATGAGTATGATAGTCAATCTAACACAAACCATATATACAATATCTACATCTTCTCAATACAAACCATCTGTCACATAAGTAGAAAATATTATTATAGATAATTTAGATTAAAGGCCAACATCAATGATTTGGTTTAGTTTATGTCGGCATTTACTTGTAATGGCTAATCAAAGTTAAAGACGTCCAATATGAAGCAATTGAGTCATATAAAATAAATTATATATTTACTAACTTTTAGTTGAACTCAAGTTTACACCCCTAGCTTAACTCAGTAAATCAAATGATCTTTATAAGATAGGCTCAAATGCGACTAAATGATATTATGATATCAAATCATTCAACGATACTCAATTCACATACGGTTCACATATGTAAACGCGCTAAAAGTTCGTTGAATATATTTGATGAATCGTCCGAGAAAAAGCTTATCTACGTTCATTTATATGTTAACTGAACAATATTTTGTGTTCGCTAATCAACGAAAATAAACAACAGTTTCGTTTGTTAATTTAAGAACATCCAATTATATGTTCGTTGATGTTCATTTGCATTCATTGATTTACTTTTGTTGATATATTAAACAAGTGAACACACCCACAACACTATGTTATGTATGTGTTGGATATCGAGTGCATATTTATGTAACTTTATTTATGTTCGTTTACGTTCATTTAATATATTAATAAACAGACATAAGTGAACACAAACAATCAAATTGTACTAACCAACGGACATGAACAAAAAAATTTCATTAAATACACATTAAATAAACGAGTATAATTACATATAATTTGAATATGATTTTTCGACTTAAATAATTAAAGAATTCTATTATAAACAAAATAGATTAATGGCCCAATGTGCACGGGTTAAGCACAACTTTATAATTTTGCTTATTATAGTCATTATTGGAAAAAAATTAATGCGTTAACAAAAGTTCTGACAAAATAGTTAATGCGTAGAAGATTGTGTACAGTAATAAAGAATCAGTTTCTATTTCAACACGTTGTAACTGTGTAAGGCACTAGTACAGACCCAATATTCACAATGTTTACCGACGTGCCAAAAAGTACAAGGATTCTTTTGTTACTCTTTTTACAAGTGAAACGCAGTATTTTGTCATTTTATGTTTTAGTAAAATTTTAGAAAGAGTTTTATAACTTTTGATCTGTTAAACTTTAAATTTTTTCAATTTTCGTATTTTTCTGTGTCACAGTTTAAAACATATATAAAATTTATTAAAAAAAAAGCCAAAAAAATAAAGATGAGGAGTAGTACAAATGACATATTTTAGAGGTTAACATATAATAAAAAAAAAAGCTTTCACATTAACGTCCTATTTTCGTCGTGTACTTTATTTTTGCATTGGTTTTTTTTGCTACTACAAACTTTATAGGGTTGTGTTTAAAAGGCTTTCCTCATTTTTGTAAAAATAGCATTTAATAAAAGTCATTATTTTCATAATATACATATTTAATGGAGTTATAATTAATAAAAAATGTTGTTACAACAAAGAATTTTGAAGTTAATTAAAGATTACTTTTTTTATTTAAGATAGACTTAAACACAATCCAAAAGGTTATGTTTAGCAAAACATTTTTTTGATTTAGTACCGGGGCCCCTCGTATGTACGATATACTTCAAATTTATCCCAAGATTCCAAAATTTTTCCACTGTAGACCCAACCCGGATTTTAATTTGTTCGCCAATCAACACATTTTCAAATGACAACATTTATAGTCTACTTAACTCAGCTTGAAAGGGTGTGATAAAAAATTAAAAACCAAACTAAATGGCTTGATAAAAACAGAAAAATACAATGGGTGTTGTTATGTATTTTTACCTCTCTTGACACACATTTGACCTTCTGAGTTAACATTACAGGGACAATTTTAATCATGATTATGTACTTTTTTATAAACTGTTATATTTTTATATTTTGCACATTGTTGTTTTGATATAATAATCGAATAAAGAAAGCATTTCATGTGAATAATGTATAGCACCAAATGCATGCAAAAAATTAGTGTGTAAAATTGAGAATAAACAATTACTTGAAATAAGCAGGATTGTAAGGCCCATTCAGGCGGGAGGTATTATCCAATTGGATAAGCAGTGAAGACGGAGATAATCTCTCCAATTATGAACTTGCTCTTTTTGAACATTGAAGCTCGTCGATAACCTCATGGTTTTCGACGGGTCTTCTGAGTACAACTTCATTTTCTCCTCCAGCCGCCCACCGCAACTCGAAAAATCTCTACCATACATTGTTTCATTTTCTTAAACTATTTCAACTGCACACCTTGTAATTTATCACCAGACAATAATTTTTTGTATCAGCACCAGTACCAGGTATTAAAACATTTTTTAATTACATTTTGATACTGTAAACATTTATATTAAAAAAAAAGACAAAATTCATATCTTTCTAGTTTACTTTATGTAGAAAAAATTGTTTGCAGTTTGTTCGTTTTAATTCATTAATATTTTTAATTCTTTATTATGTAATTAACAATAAATTAATTTGCATAATAGTCTTAGGTGAAGCATTATATGAGAAAACAGATTCCCGTGTTGCTAACCAACTAATTTTATTTTATCATAATATACATTAAAGTAGGAACATAAAATACTATCTTTCATGTTGTGTATCATTTTCAGTACTAATTACTAACAAACGAATCTCAAGAAACATTAGTTTGCTTCATATTTCGTGTATTAAAAGCACAAAATAATTACATATAATTAAAGCGACCAAATATTAAATCAAAAATTATATATCAACTTCCGTAAAAATAGAATTCACAAACCTGAAAAACACACCATATGTGTGGTACTAAGCATCACCAATTTTCTTACTTATAAGCCTTCTAATCACCGCACACCCGAATCGTAACAGAACATCGACACAATCCAACACTTGTGACGAAGTTAGTGCCTGTCGGTAACGGGCCTGAACATAACTTTCAGGCAAAGATAGTGAACTTGGAAACCACAGAGATAACTTTGGCACCATATAGTTACGGTGTCTGGTTATGGTGGCAGTCGTGTTGTGCAGATTGCATGACCCAGATGGAAAGAATCTGTTAATAATAAGTGAGGCAATTGCAAGGAAATGAGTGAACATTGAAATGCTATTATAAGTTAGTGGTTAGATTTCCATTCTGCAAGACGTCATTCTGAATTTCGCAAATATATCCCTCAGTATTTTTAATGTGAAATGAAAAAATTACATGTTTCGCCTCTATGGTTTATACCAAACATCATGTTTCGTCCTTATTTCATTTTAATTACATTAGGCGTCTCTAATTTTGAAACTGGTAACGCTGGTCGTCCTTATTTTGGATGGTCGTTAACTTTTCTCGTTAAGTCTAATTATTAAAAGGGTATTTTGGTCTTTTTGCTCCTGTCACCACCATAGGGACGAAACTTGTAATTTTTTATACGAATCAACTTAAAAAAAGTTTTTTTTTCTTCTTATTATTATTACAAGCAATAATTAAAAAAAATTTATACGAATCAAATTAAAAAAAATCATTTATCTTTCCTTTTTATAAAAAAAAAGAATTTTAAAACAAAAATTTAATTTTTTTATTTTGGTTTCAGTTTACGAGCAATAATAAAAACAAAATTTAAAATTTTTTTTTATTTTGGTTTCAGTTTACGAGCAATAATAAAAAAAAATTCTTTAAATTTTTTTAATTTTTATTTTTATTTTGGTTATCGTTTACTAGCAATAATAAAAAAATTTAATTTTTGTTTATTTCGGTTCATGTACATAGCAATAAAAAAAAAATATATTTTTTTAATTTCGGTTTCAGTTTTCGAGCAATAATAAAAAAAAGTTTAATTTTTTTTAATTCGGTTTCAGTTTATGAACAATAATAAAAAAAATTAAAATTTTAATTTTTTTTTAGTTCGGTTTCGGTTTACGAGCAATTTTATTTCGGTTTCAGTTTACGAGAAGAAAAATAATAAGTCGCGGTGTTTTTTAAAAAAATTTAAAAATTGCTCGAACTGAAACCGAAGTAAAAAAATTTAAAATTTTTAATTTTTTTTATTATTGCTCGTAAACTGAAACCGAAATAAAAAAATTTAAAATTTTTAAAAATAAGAAAAAATTACACGTTTCGTCCCTATGGTGGTGACAGGAGCAAAAAGACCAAAATACCCTTTTAATAATTAGACTTAACGAGAAAAGTTAACGACCATCCAAAATAGGGACGACCAGCGTTACGGATTTTCAAAATTAGGTACGACTGTGAATTTTACAAATGCATAGGGACGTAAACATGATTTTTGAATAAACCATAATGACGAAAAATGTAAATTTTTTCATGTTAAAACAAAAAATAAACGCGGTTAACTTTGCACAGTAAGTTAAATTTTTCAATGTAGAAGTGGTACTACGCATGTAACTCTATTTTGGCATAAAGTGTTTACGTATTACTATTTTTTTTAACTCTTTTTGGAATGCACAAAAGTGTAAACCAGGCAAAAGAACCCGCGCAGTTTCGCGGGGCTAATTTTTATTTCCTAATAATAGTTTTTTTTTTTAAACGTTTTCCGAGAGGATAGGTATTTTTTTTGGACTAAGCTTTTATGTCGTGGCTAATTATTAATATTAGACTTTATTTAGTTAAGATCGGGGGAAAAAAAATTTGCGTTGGGAACGTGTTAATTTTTTTTCGCCGAATATTTTCTTTTTTTTGGAACGTTTTGGTGAAAATTTTTTACCGGAATTTTTGTGTAAGAAAATCGTAAATCGTTAAAAAGGTGAGGTTCCTTTTATCTAAATTATTATTTTTTTACTTTGGCCAAATTTTAGGGCTATTTTTTGGTGTGGGTTTTTCTTTTTGCTAATATTTTTCCCCTGATAATTCCTTTTTTGTACGAAATTTCGGGAAAATTTTTTTTTGCGTTGGGACGGGTTTAATTTTTTCCCGAATATTTTCTTTTTCTGGGACGGTTGACAGTATCTTTTTTTTGTTGGGGCCGATAATGTAAAAAATTGAGAACAATAAAAACGTGACGTGTTGTTTTTTTTAATTTTTTTTTACGGATTTTTTGTGTAAGAAAATCGTAAATAGTTAAAAGTTGAGTGACCGTTTTGTATTTTTTTGTTACTTTGGGCCACATTTTATGCGAATTATAGACTAGTTTTCGACAACTTTGTAAATTTTGTAAAAAAATAAATTTATATGCCTTATGTGATTGGGCCTCAATATTAAAATGATTTTTTTTGTTTTATGCTATATATGGGTTTTTTTAATATAATGGGTTGATTAATTTTTTCCCGAATATTTTCTTTTTTTGGGACGGTTCGATATCTTTTTTTGTGGGCCGATGAATGTAAAAAAATTGTGAACAATAAAAACGTGACGTGTTTTTTTTGTTAATTTTTTTACGGGATTTTTTTTGTAAGAAAATCGTAAATAGTTAAAAGTTGAGGGACCGTTTTGTATTTTTTTTTTACTTTGGGCCACATTTTATGCGAATTTTAGGCTAGTTTGTCGACAAATGTGTATATTTGTAAAAAAATAAATTTATATGCCTTATGTGTTGGGCCTCATGTTTAAAGTGCTTTTTTTTTTGCTATATGGGTTTTTTTTTTAATATAATGGGTTGTACGTTTGTGACCATATCGGTTATTTTAAAGTTATTAGGTATCGAACATATTTTCGCGGGTATTTTTTTTATCTGAATAAATCGGAACTTTTGTAATATTTTTTTTAACTCCTACTTTGTGCATACAAATTAATAAATAAAAAAAAAAAAAAAAAAAAAACTAAAATCGGGGAGCCCGTTACTGTAGCAAACGGCCCACAGTCAAAACGACTGTGTTTTTGTAGTAATTTTTTTTATATGGCTTATGTGTTGGGCCTCATGTTTAAAGTGTTATTTTTTTTTTGCTATATGGGTTTTTTTTTAATATAATGGGTTGTACGTTTGTGACCATATCGGTTATTTTAAAGTTATTAGGTATCGAAGATGTTTTCGCGGGTATTTTTTTTATCTGAATAAATCAGAACTTTTGTAATATTTTTTTTTAACTCCTACTTTGTGCATACAAATTAAAAAAAAAAAAAACCAAAATCGGGGAGCCCGTTACTGTAGCAAACGGCCCACAGTCAAAACGACTGCGTTTTTGTAGTAATTATTTTTTATATGGCTTATGTATTGGGCCTCATGTTTAAAGTGTTGTTTTTTTTTGCTATATGGGTTTTTTTTTAATATAATGGGTTGTACGTTTGTGACCATATCGGTTATTTTAAAGTTATAAGGTATCGAAGATGTTTCCGCGGGTATTTTTTTTATCTGAATAAATCAGAACTTTTGTAATATTTTTTTTTTAACTCCTACTTTGTGCATACAAATTAAAAATAAAAAATAAAAAAAATAAAAAACAAAACAAAACAAAAACAATTGGGCTGGCCCAAAATAGGGCAGCCTGTTACTATAACACACTCAAAAACGGCGCCGTTTTCTTCACCTAATGTGTATATAATGTAAAAAAATGGTCCAAACTCTAGGAGGCCACCACCTTCTCTAACCCCTTCATAACTCCGGCCGCCCTTGTGGATGATATATGAGTTGGTATATTTGGTAGTATTATTTTATTTGAATTTACATGGGTGACATATATGCTTAAAAGGCCGTACGTACCTCTAAAATTTTTTAACAAATGTACATTTATATAAGAGTAAGATAAATGTTATTGCTGTATATGTGACTAGTTATCTCG
>BQNB010009970.1:29066-42514 GCA_026074375.1 Tanacetum coccineum
AAACACTAATGAGATTTTACAGATGGTGACTACTAATCTATTTAGTGACTTTTATCAAACGATAGTAGATAGTTGGTCCGAAGATTAGACACTATAAGCCATGATTCACAAACTATAAACAACTGAATCCTCTTCCAAGCACTGCTCATAGTCTGCATACAAACTATTAAGGAAGTGAAAACTAGTTATTAATAATGATGTTATTTTAAGACAAGATTTGTTAAATCACTTTCATAATACTTCTCAAGGGGCCATTCTGGTATACAAGCCACAACCAAAAGATCTTTTACTCGAATTAATTGTAAAAAATAAGAAAAGAGGTCAAACAATATTTGAGGAATTGTGTGGTCTGTCAAAGATTTAAGCCTAAACTACTGATATATCCATGGATCGATGGGTTGCCCATGTCTAAGGGTAGACCAATCATTATGGTGGTAGTGGACAAATTAAGCAAATATGCTCATTTCATTTCACTTACACATCCGTACACTGCTTTAACTGTAGCTCAAACATTTTTGGAAAACATTTATATACTTTGTGGGTTGCCAAAGATAACTGTGAGTGACAAAGATACAGTTTTCTTAAGCAAGTTTTGGAGGGAGTTGTTTGGACTGTTACAAGTAAGTTTGTACATTAGCACTTCATACCACCACATAGTGATGGACAGACAAAGGTGGTGAATAGATGTTTGGATTGCTATCTAAGGTATATGAGTGAAGACAAGCCTAATGACTGGTTTCATTGGATTTCCTGACAAAATATTAGTATAACACCACCTATCAATCTGCCATTAATACTACTGCTTACCAAGTAGTATATGGCCAACCACCACCAACATACATTACATGCACTCATGGTGAAAGAAGAGTTGAAGCTGTGGTAGATCATTGCCTACTAGAGAGGAAACAATTCAGTTGCTCAAGTTACACTTAAGGATGGCACATAATAAAATGAAATACATGGCTGACAGGCACATGACATACAGAGAATTTGCAATGGATTCACGGGTTTATCTTAAATTGCAACCTTAAACTGTAAGGAAGGGTAAACATCACAAGTTGTCTCCTAGGTACTTTGGCCCATTTAAAGTCATACAAAAAGTGTAAAAAGCAGCCTATAAGCTGGAATTGCATGAATCTGCCCTGATACACCCAATGTTTCATATGTCTTAATAAAAGTTACATAAGAGAAGTCCACCAACAACACCAGCTATTTTGCCAGATTTTAACAAAGATGGGTTGATTGAGTGAAACCCTTGGATATTTTGGACAGAATAATGGCTAAAAGTGGCAATGCACCAGCAATTAATGTGTTAGTACAATGGGTTAATGGCAATGTAGCTGATGCAACATGAGAGTTATGTGAAGACCAAGGATGACAATGGGGCGAGGAATATCGAGGATTGTATTTACCACCCCCATCCCCATCCCCATGGGGTAATCGGTTTACATCCCCACCCTCGTACCTAATGGGGATCGAGGACCCCATGGAGATTTGAGGATTTTCCGCCCTCATGAATCGAGCATAAAAATTACAAAACTAATCGAATATATAAAGAATTAACCTATATAACGTCTTAAAAAGAATACATTATAAGTAGTTGGATTAACTAAAATGTCATTCAACTTTAAAGCATCTAAATAATGAACATCACATATAATATAAAAATAAAGTGCATAAATAATTGTGTATTCGAACCAAATATTAGTTGAATAATATGTAGTTAATGTTGAACATCTAAAAGTATTTGATCCCATAAATATTACATATACATGCAAATATAGTTCAAGTATAATACTTGTTAATACTTAGTAATATACACATATACAAGTAAATATAATATTATTATAAATGTAATTTATGTAAATTTATACGTTAAAAGTTCGGGTTTGGGTGAGGGGTCGGGGTTTTTTACTATCCCTATCCCCGCCTCATCCCCGGATTCATAATTCGGGGATTCTCCATCCCCATCCCCGGTCAACTCGAGGATTCCTCAGTCAAATTGGGTTTGAGAATCGGGTCTCCGTCGGGCAGAGGCGGAGCCATGTAGTAAGTAGGGGCCGTTGCCCACGATAAACTGGCGATTTTTTTTTTAGTGCAAAATTTGTATTTTTATGGCCTTATTTTTAGCTTGCCCCCATCCTAAATCTCAAATTGCCCCGATAAGGTTGCTTAATATTCAAAATGCATATTTGAAACAGATAATAAAAGAAGATAAGAAATTGC
This sequence comes from Tanacetum coccineum, assembly GCA_026074375.1. Lineage (NCBI taxonomy): Eukaryota > Viridiplantae > Streptophyta > Magnoliopsida > Asterales > Asteraceae > Tanacetum > Tanacetum coccineum. The sequence goes on from BQNB010009970.1 coordinate 31,293, forward strand.
TACAAGCTGTGTATCTATACTTCTATACTACTATATAAAGTATTTATAATGTGTGACCCATTAAAAATTAAGATAAGGAGATGCAATCTTGACCATCCATCTCATTTTAGGGAATCACATCATAAAGTGATACGTGTCACTTTTTATTAAAAAATACCTTTATTTTCAAATTGAAATATTTTTTTTATCAATTTAATTTTATTAAGATCTGGTTTCATCATATTTTTTAAAATTTTATGCTCTATAATTCAACATCCATTTTGATATATTTTTATAATTTTTTTGTTTTTTACATTTTTAGTGGGTTTATTTTATGTTGATTATATTTTTTACAACTTTAACCTTAATTAAATATAAACTTGATACGTTAAAACTATATATTTTCGAAGAGAGTACTGTCTTTTTACATGCGAGAATGATGATGTTAATATGGTGTTGCGGGAAAGCTACGGAAAACCCAAACGAACACATACAACGAACACATACATTCAAAGTGTTGTGAAACGAAATTACTAAGCGGGTAAGAAATTGCGTAAAAAGTTACGTTAATAAAGTTTTTATTGCCGCCGCTATGCGCGAGTACTTCTATATCTATACTATTATATAAAGTACTAGTATTTAAGTTGTGGGGTCCATCAAAAATTAAGATAAAAAGGTGCAATCTTGACCATCCATCTTATTCTAAAGGAATACATTATGGAGTGACATGAGTCACATCTTAATTAAAAAATCACCTTTATTTTTAAATTGAAATATTTTTTTATCTATTAATTTTTTATGATATAATTTCACCATATTTTTAAAAATTTTGTTCTCTATAATTCAACATCCATTTTGATATATTTTTATAAATTTTTAAATTTTTAGATTTTTAGTGGGTTTATTTTATTTTGATTTAAATTTTTTACAACTTTAACCTTAATTCATTTGAAGAGAGTGTTTAATTGGTAAGAGACTGTGAGAGTCTTTTAAATGCGAGTACGGTGATGTTAATATGATGTTGCGAGAAAGCTACGGGAAACCCAAACAAACACATACAACGGACACATATACATTCGAAGTGTTGTGAAACGAATTCTCTTAGCGGGTAGAGAATTGCGGGGAGAGTTAGGTCAAAAAAAATTATCACCGCTGCTATGCGCGGGTATCCAAAAATCAACAATACATAAATAAAATAAATAGTAAACCAACGTTTGGTAAGTTGTCATTGTCCATAGTTTTTGGAGAAATAAAGAGTGACCCATCTCACTATTGAATTCGTATGTCCCTTCTTTTGTCGTGAAACACAGTAGCCGGTTTTAACATTTTATCATCAAGTCATCTTATTTTATGGGACAAACTAATCTTTGATGTAATTGTAATTCTAGCTCCTTGCTAGTGTTTATCTTTTAATAAATCAGCCGTTCAAAAAAAAAAGTAATCTTAACAATGAAGTACTCGTACTATCGACATGAAATTAGCAGCTAGATTATTTTAACGACAATGCCAGCATTGTTTTTTGAACTAAAAATAAAGCCATAATGGCAGCAATTCAATTGGCCTAATTTCAACAATCCAAAATTAATGGATATGTAAAAGGTTGGGATGGACCACATAGTAGATCAGTGTGACCACAATTATTATAAGAGCTAAAAGTCGTATAGCATTTCAGTTCACGTCCTAATTATTGTGTAATATGCACTAGGTCCTTATTATCGAATGGGGTTACTTTTTACATTGGCACCCTTTTATTGTTTTAACTTTTTTATTAATTTTTTTATATTTTTATTATAAAACTATAGTAAAAAAAATATAGATTTTGATAAGTTAAAAGTATTATAGAAATGTAATAGAAAACGGTAAAAACTGTCCTTTTCCAATGAACAGAGTGGATAAATGTAAGTGAAGAGGGCGCCACAATCCTACTATATGGGTACCGTTAACAAGAGATAAGTAACTGATTACTCAACAGTCCTGAAAGTTTACGTCGCGGGCTTCTGTTGTTGGTATGGTTAACAAGGACGGACCTTAGTGAAACTGCCCCCAACCCCCCAAAAAGAAAACTCTGATAAATGCTACTTTCACTAGCTCTTATATTTTGACATCTTGGCTTAGACAACTCAAGTTCAACTATAATTGAGAGTGGGACCATTAATAAAGTGGGTATAATAATACGTTTTCTTGAACTATTCTGAGAACCAAATTGGGGAACTATATACATTGTCTGGCATCATACTGACTTTTACCCTAGGAGTCGTTGGGAACATGGGAGCTCAGTAGTAACAAGGGTTTTGCTCAACGGTAAATAACAAACCTTTCTACACTGGCATTGAGCTTGCATTGCTTTGTGATGAGTTATCGGCATCCTGCATTCAGAACTGATTGTCAGCGGTACTTAGATTCAAGGATATCGAGTGACTGCATGTCATGGTTAATTGGCTATAAAGTTGGCATGCCGGCCAGGTTGTGTAAACGGGTCATACCACAATCACATCGAAATAGTCATTTTTCATAGCAAGTCAAACTGGGTGACCCATGAACGCTTTTTGTCCGTTTCTTAAGAAAATTATAAATATCTAATGCATTTATCGGATTAATGTGATTATCAGAACAAAACGATGTAGGAGGTTATATGTTTTCTAAAGTTATTTTTTTGGGGGCTTCCAACCGTCTGACCTATGCCCTTTTTGGCTTTAATATTTTGATCTGTCTTGAGAGAAAACCCAAGCCAACTCGACCCATTCATAAGTAAAATAGCATAATTATCAATCAAGAAAATGAAAAACGGGAACCTCTGTAAATGGAGGCATGGACCCCTGACCAAGATCTCTCAATCTAACAAGCTCAGGCAAAACCACATTGCCTAAATCCGGTCTATCTTTCCGTCTAAGCTCAGCACACTGCAATGCTAGTTTAGTGAACCTCAACGCTTCATCTTGAGGCCAGTCAGGCACAGATGGGTCCAGTATCTCACAAAATGTTCCCTTTTCAATAGCGTTTTCAACATGATGAGTCAAACCCATTGCTGGTCTGGCTGTAACCATCTGCAACAACATAATCCCTAAGGAATAAACATCTGATTTCACCCCAAGCATCCCCGTTTGTTGATACTCAGGATCAATATAACACATTGTCCCAGCTGCTGATGTCATACGGTACTGAGTCATGTCATCGGCTACCGAAGGAGGAAGTAGTCTGGCTAGACCGACATCACTTACCTTGCCTACAAATTTTTTGTCTAGAAGAATGTTACCAGGCTTTAAGTCACGATGAACTATAGGTTCAGGTTTGGTTTGATGAAGAAACAAAATGCCTGTAGCAATTTCTGATGCAATCTTGAATCGCATTTGCCATGATAATGGTGGGGTGTTCCCTCTTCTATATAGGCGATCTTCCAAGCTGCCGTTAGACATGTATTCGTAGACCAGACAACCATATTCTGGGCAGGCTCCAAGAAGTACTACCATATTTGGATGTTGCATGCAGCTTAATACTTCCACCTATAATGAACCAATAAACAACAAGATTCAGCTTGTAAACAAACTTTTAGAAACAAAACCGGCTGTTTGAAGTTGTAATAATCAGTTAAGCAGCTGTTTGAGTATTTGGCCAATTTTAGAGTTAGGGTTATTTGCATAAAACAACGACGTACTTATTATTTCTATTTCAGTCATTGTACTTTGAAAGTATGTCGATATTTAGTGCATATAACCCTGCATTGCATGACCAAAAAGGACACTTTTGTGAATAAGCAGCTATTATGTAACTGATTATGAAACATTAAAAATGGATCAGAAGCAGCATCTGATATCATTACCTCTTTCTGAAACTGTGATCTTCCTTGTGCAGCATCTGGACGTAAAACCTTAATCGCAACAGTTGTATTGCTAAGTTTACCCTTAAAAACAGGACCATAACCCCCTTCCCCAATCTTTCTAGATTGTGAAAAATACTCGGTAGCCTCTTCGATCTCATCAATCGTGTATCTGTGGTAGTTATATTGGTTTGGATCATCCTCTGTGCCAAGTGCTTTCATTTCAGCAGCTACTCGTTTATATGATGCAAGTTCTGCTATTCTCTTAGACGCTTCTGATTTTGCTATTGCTGCCTGACTCCTGTTTTTTTCTTTTTCTTCAGTCTCCCTCGTCTCTTCATCTATTCTTTGCTGTTCTTCCATACGCCATCGTTCGAGTTCTCCTGCCTATTGTTGTGGTAATGTCATTTGCATTAGTTGGATAATAAAATAATTGGCCTATTAAATTAGAAAGTCCTAGATAACATACTTCAGTTTGATTATTATAGGTAACAATGTAACATGCTTTATTTACCAAATTAAAAATGGTATATAACTTTCTAAAGCTTTTATCGAAGATGAGTTCATAGCAATCCGCTTTTAGTATGTCATGTCAGTGATCATAAGTCATAAAAAGTCAACATGATCAAAATTAGTACAGTCAACATACTAAAGTCAGCATGATGAAAGTTACATTTTTAAGCCACCTTTTGTTTTGCAGTAAGCTTTTCTTTGCACGCAGAGCTATATAAATCCACTGTTCTTATGAGGTCCATCTTAAGCCTTTTCATTTCACTGTCAGACTCGTCCTGTTTGCACAATAATGGTTTTATTATCATTCACTTGTAGTATGTGCTGCAAATTTGTATTATAATTTATAAGAAGTTGAAGACTAGTATGATCTAGTAAACTACTTGTTCGAATTTGTTAAAAATGAGATCGTTAAAATGGGCACGTTGTGTCAGCTGTCAAATTGAGTCGGCGGCAAACACATGTTGTCCACTTTTGAAATACTTCATTTATAATCTTAAATTCATGAATGAAAATTTTTAGGAGGTTTTATGCACTAAAAACTTATGCACTAAAAACATACGTACTTGTTACGAGTTTTGAATTTTGACATATGTAACCCATTCTTTACGATTGTTACGTAGTTAACATATTGTATTTGACCTATAATTAAAACTTAAAAATTTAAATCACTGAGAAGGGATTGTTTACCGCATTTTGTGACCCTTTGCTCTCTATAGGAGAAGATGAGAATTTATCGAGACATTGATCTAAACTGATCGATGCACGAGCTGCGCCCAATTCCATGTCGTTGTACAAAGAAACAGACATCCGATCAGTGCTTGGTCTTCCGGAACTTACAAAAGATATATCAGTGTCGCTTTCTGGAAGCTCCCCAAGTAACACCACTTTTGCATTTTCTGCTCTTCCAGGTCTAGTAAATGGTGATCTGCTATATCAAATATTAGTTAAGTAATCGTTCCTAGACCTTCATCAGTTCCAAAATGTACTTCCCAAAAACTTACTTACTTGAACGATTCAAGCTCTTCAAGTACTGGACGTGGCTTCTCCGGTATCTTTTTTGATGCTGTCAACACGTTTTCTGTCACGTGCAAGTAAAAATTACATGTAAAGTTGAGTCAGAGTGATAAAAGTAACAATTTCAACATATTTATACATGAATGATTTGGGGACTTCTCTAAAAAATTATGGCGATTTGGAATTATCTTTTATCTCAAATGGGTCGCATTAACTTTTTTTAGCGTAAGAGGTAACAGGTCAAATGGGTAAAGAGTTGCTCAAAGTGTATTTTGAATATATACAAGGGGTAAAAATTCCAAACACGACACGGTAAGAATGGGTTAGGGTCAACCTGCCAGCCTATTTATAGCGCAAGAAGACAGATTGTAGTCGACTCGTAGCTAAAGGTCATTGGTGCTCATTGCCTGGGGCTAGGTCCTTGCGGAAGGGTCAGTCTGCACCCAAAAGGGGTGCACGGGTCAGGGGTTCCCTGCCGTTTTAAGCCTTTTAGAGAAAATAAATAACATACCTTTGGCTTGAAAACTACTCCTGGGGGGTGCAATTGATACGAAACTGTCACTGGTGGCAGCAATGGCGGCATCAGCAGCGATGGATTGCTCCCTGATGCGATCATGCAACAGAGAAACAAATGGAGCAGGCTTTACAGACTTCTTTGCGCTTGATATCTTTCCTTTGGAGATGACATAGATAGTGCAGAAATCAGGGGCCGCCTTCATTACACTGGTGGGAACATCAGAAGTCTTGAATCTTCCATGGCAACCAAATATTATCGATGAGTCAGAACATTCATTTCTTGTAAAATGTTGGAAACTGATGCATATAGAAGAATATTACCCCCTGATGAAACCATTTCGTGAGGATGCGCCTAGCACTAGGAACTCTATTGCAGCTTGAGAAGCGTATTCTGCTAATGCTTTTGCTATGTTGGTATCTTCGAGTATAACGTCAATGCATTGTACCTACAACCAGAAAAAGATTTATTTATGCAACAGTAGAAATAGCAAACTGGATGGATTGGCTGATGGGTCAAAATGTGTTCGAGTCAAAAGAGGTAGTAACATTTTTGCGAGTTGAAACGGGTCGAGCCAGGTTGGGCTGACCCAATAACCTTCTTGCCTACATTTATAATTTTATATTATTAATTTTTGTGAATACGAATAACATAAGCTAAATCGACCCATGCATAAGTTATGGATTGAAATGACAACCCCCACGTAACAGATACGAAACAATGAGAGATAGAAGTTAGAAAGACACAAACTTTCATAAAAAAAAAACCAAAAATTAATAAATGTTTATCCCAGAAAGCCATATTCCTCTATCAAAAAAGGCAGAAAGATGCGTACATGTTTAAGCATACAAAAGCAACGGAAAGAAACGAGCAAGTCTTTGATGTGCTTTTCCTTATTTACGCCATCAGGCCCTGCCCCTGCATCCAAAACACTTGATCAACCTCATGTCTTAGTCCATCATAATTTCATCAATTTTCAAGCATATATGAAACTTATTGCATTTTTTATATTTTTTTGTGGTAATAAACGGGAATTAGGCATGATGCAGAAATTCATAATGCAAGGGGGAGAAAAAATTGCCTGTGGCGGACGTTTTGTTATATACATAAATGAGGACAACGGTTTGGCCATGGCCAAGAAGCTGTTCAATAGCCCATTTGAGAGCATGTTGGCTATTTTTATCCTTGTCGATAGCTACCGCCACAATAGAGTTTCCCTTGCGTTGATCTCTTCCTCCCACCGTGAGGCCAATGTCGCCATAAGAGCTACTACTACTCTTAGAAAGCCACATTCTCTATGTCATGCTTGTCCTTTACATCTTCTTGTTCTTCTAATTGGATCTCACAAAAAACCATTTCCATTGCTTTTCCTTGGTGGTAATTCATGCCTTGTCTTTATTTTGTTAAATCTCAATGGTTTTGTTTTTCTTTAACTTTGGCAACAAAATATAAAAAAATAAAAATTAGTGGTTGATATTTTGATGCAATTTTAAAAAAGGGTTAGAAACATATATATTTTCTCTCCATTATATCTGGTGGTCAAGGTGAATCACACCTTAAACATTTTCTTCTAATATTTATTATGGACTAAATGGAGCAGATACAATGGTTTAGGTAGCAAACAACTATATGCAGCAGATACAAATCTGTCCATTCTTCAGATTTATCATCTATGTTCATGGTTACTATCTGGAACTCTTTTAAGTATTTCATAGACATAGAGGTGCATGGGTTATATTCCGTGGCTCGGTTGTTCGGAGATCGTGCACGAAGACTAAAAACTACTTATCTACTTCAAACAACGCAATAGGTTGCGTATGATTTTTAAGAGGTAAAACCTCTTCCTCTTATTAAAGTGATTTTATGAAAAGAGAAAGGTTGTCTGTTTACAACCTCTTGTTGTTCTTTAAATCAGCAAGAGGAAGGTTTGCCGGAAGTGGTAAGTAAAAGGCCCCGGAAGGGTAAATATGGCAATCGGATGGTAACTTACGGCTGAATGGTAGACGTACAAATACTAGTAACGGTATGATTTACAGTTTGTGGTATGTTATCAGTATGCTTCATCTATCTTTCGTTCCGACGTGTGCTCGACTTTTCTTCACGTCTTGGCGGAAATGAATTGGATCCAGGTGTATCTTTTTTGCGTGTATTATGGGTATTAAACTTGCATAACGTTTCCGTGATACCTCTTGTCTCATCCTTTCGTCCCGGGATATTCAGTTGGTTAAAGTTGTTATCGGCTCGTGGCCGCACACGTCACAACCCCTACTTCCAGCTCATATGTTGCTCTACCCGTGGGACGGAGGGCTTGATGTATGTGTGGATCTGATGAGGTCTTTGCCTTTGACGCAAACCGGGATTGTGAGCAAAATCTTTCTCGTATCATGGAACTTTCTCCATAAGAATTTGATGACACGAATCGTTCTGTATTGGAGGAGCACAAGTAACTCTGCCAGTAGAGATATGTGAGCAAATTTGGATATATTTTCTCCCTGTCGTTGCTCTATTTTTGCGAAAAACTGAAAGAAGGTGACAAGCTGAACGGAAGATATAAAATCCGATGTTTCCTCAATACAGTTAGACACGAAACGATTGTTCACTATGCTTTGTAAAGTAGTTTTTATATAACAAAGGTGGAAAATCTTCCCATATGGAGGAATTCATTCATAGCACTTTTGGACACTGTTGTAAAAAGTAGGGCACTTTTTGCCCACCAGTAGGATTGTTGGGCTCTTTATTGCATGTGTAAAATTTCAAATGGACTCTTTTTCCCATCTAATGCTCTGACTTATGGGCATAGATAAACACTAAGATGGCAAACGTAGTCGATCTTCGTTATTATTTGTTTCCGGTTTTTGCCCGAAATTGTGTCAGCTTTCAAAGCTCGAGTTATATATCATTACTTTTGTTAACTTTTCGTCATGGTTTTGCGTGTTTGTGTTTTTTGCTTACATGTCGCCTCCGTTATTTACATTATCGCTTGTTTTTTTACCTGTTCATCCATTTCTCACGTTTTTTATCGTATTTTTAGCGTTTTACATCCGTATTTACGATTTTCGGTATGGGGTTTACGTTTTCCGACAAGCCTTGTTTACGGTTTATCCCCCTTGTTTGTTTTTTTTATTTACGATTCTGTTCGTCCGGTTATTTACGATTTTCTACTGTTGTTTTATCGATTTCGCGAGGTTTTTGTTACGGTCTTCCCCTCTTTGGTTTACATTTCGGCCTCGTTCTTTAACGATTTCGTCAGTTGTTGGACTGTGCAGCGTTGTGTGATATCCATTGTCGGGCATTTTTTTAAGATCTTCCTTCTGATGTTTTACGTTTCGTACTGTTTTTTTTTAACATTTTGTCAGTTTTATTTCGTTTATTTGAGGTCATTTTAGCAATGTTCGCCCATGTTTTACGATGTCGTCCTGTTTTGTTTACGAATTCGTTTGTTTTTTGTAATCTGTGCTCTGTGTTGTGAAGTCTGTCGCGGTTTTTGTACTGTGGCTTCTGGTGGGTTACTTTTTCCTCAGATGGTATGGTACGTGTTCCCCGCTAGACCGTTGAGTTTTGACTGTTCGCCCGTTGTTTTAACATTTCTGGCCGTTTTTTTTACGATTGTCGTATGTTTTTTTAACGAGTACCATTTTGTTACGTTCTATCTTCTCAGTTTTTTTAACGAATTCGTCTTGTTTTTTTAACGATTTCTTCTTTGTTTTTATGTTTTCCTCATTTTTTTTTTACGATGTTTCGTCTTTTGTTTGTTTTTAAGCATTTTCGCACTTTTTATTTACGATTTCGTCATTTTTTATCGAATTTCGTCAATTTTTTAGATTTCGAATTTTTTTTTAACATTTCCCAGTTTTTTTACATTTTCGCGTTGTTTGTTGTTACGATTATCCCCTTTTTTTCGAGTTTCGTCTGTGTTTTTACAATTTCGTCAGATTTTATTACTGTTTCATCAGTTTTTTTACGATTTCGTCTAGGTTTTATATCGTATATCGTCTATTTTTTTACGATTACGTACATTATATTTACGTTTCGCCCGTTTAATACGATTTTGACTTGTTTTACGTTACAGAAAAGACGCAAAATCGTAAAAAAACGGATCGAAAGCGCGTAAAAGAACGAACGAAAACATAACAAAACTGACTAAATCATAATAACGCGGGTAATCGCTTTATACTGACGAAAACAGAAAAATCAGCGTATACAGTAAAAAATCGACAAAAAAGTAAAAAAAATACTGACAAAGGATCTAAAAACTATGACGAAATCGAAGAAACAGTACTAAAACATAAATAAAAGACGAAGACTAATAAAAACTGCGTAATCGGTAAAGCGGCGAAATCGTAAAAAAACTGACGAAATCGTAAAAAACGGGCGAAATCGTAAAAAAATGACGAAATAAAAAATGACGAAAACGTAGAAAAACAAATGAAATCGTAAAAAAACTGACGAAAACGTAAAAAAAACTGACGAAAACTTAAAAAACAGACTAAAACGTAAAAAACAGACGAAATCGTAAAAAAACAGACGAAATCGTAAAAAACAGATGAAATCGTAAAAAAACGGGCGAAAACGTAAAAAAACTGACAAAAATCGTAAAAACTTACGAAACGTAAAAAAACAGACGAAAACGTAAAAAAATGACGAATTCGTAAAAAAAGTGACGAATTCGTAAAAAAACAAACGAAATCGTAAAAAAACAGACGACATCGTAAAAAAAGTGCGAAAACGTAAAAAAACGGGCGAAAATGTAAAAAATAGAAGAAACCGTAAAAAAAAACTGACGAAATCGTAAAAAACGGACGTAAACGTAAAAAACGAACGAAATCGTAATAAAACTAACGAAATCGTAAAAAAAGGGCGAAATCGTAAAGAATGGACGAAAACGTAAAAAAACTGACGAAATCGTAAAAAAACATACGAAAATGTAAAAAACTGATGAAATAGTAAAAAACGGACGAAATCGTTTAAAAACGGGGAAAATCGTAAAAAAACGGGTGAAATCGTAAAAAAACGGGCGAAAATATAAAAAACATAAAATAAATATGATTCGCTCAGAAGCCCATTTATCCCATAAGTGCCCGTTTGGCCCGTGCCCGTTTTGGCCCGTGCCCGTTTTAGCCCGTACCTTTTTTTGCCCGTGCCCGTTTTAGCCCGTGCCCGTTTTAGCCCGTTGCCCGTGCCCGCCCGCCCGCCCGTTTTGCCACCTCTAGTTGTAACCGAACTAAATTTGTCAAAATCAAAATGAGCCGAACCGATTAAGTATTCGCTTTTCAGTTTCGATATGAATTTATTGGCGAATGTAAAGCGAACCGAAAACTGAAAACTCCGAAAATCGAAAACCGATTTCATATAAATATATATATTTATACACTTAAAAAGAATATTGGA
>BQNB010009970.1:45656-85297 GCA_026074375.1 Tanacetum coccineum
GTTTGAGACTCATTGTAGGAAACTTATTATTTGTTCCATGATTATAGTTAGACAACGGGAACTCTAGAATCACAAGATATTTATCAATAAACTTAAAATTCTTCATTTTGACTCTAAGCCGCAATATTGAGATAACTAGTTTTAAAACGTAAATCGAAACGCCTCTTATACCTCATGACTAAGTAACCCAATGGCGTTTGCAGATACTAAAGGAAATCATGACGGAAGAAAACAAGCTGCAGGAAGTTATGGTTGGACTAGCAGCACATGTCTTCCGATACATGACATCTCAAGAAGCCAGTGCCATGTTTAAAAGAACAGGAATACAAGAAAGTGATTTAGCAACGGCACTCGTCCACATTTTAAAGAAAAGTCCGCAACCACAAGCCAAGACTCCAAGAATAAGGAGATATGTAGTGGAGTTGGCAATTTGGATGATGAAAGATGCACATAATAATATTCAGACTTTCAAAAATCTAGGAATGCAACAAGAGCTTGAAGGTATCACAGAGACAACAACAGAGATAGAAAGTTTTAATACTTTTTCTGGGGCGATAGGATTGAGCAGATATAAGACGTCTATTCATTCATTAGTTGAAACAGCAATGGACCTGCTGGAAAATAATTGAGTAACTAAAAGTTACAGCTACGTGGTTTCTATTACAGTATATATTACATCACAAGTTTGTTATAATGTACACATTGCCGATAATTTATTTTCAACACAAATTTTAATGACCAATATTTTGTGTTTAAGTTTATACTAGTAAATTTTACTGTGACCCAAATCTGTCCATTCTTCAGATTTACTATTACACATGGTATAACCTCGACTTTGGTAATTCGAAAATAACTTACTATAACTGAGATAACGTATCACAAAGACCACAAGTATACAAGTGTGTTGTTATATAGTAGATTTATTAAAATGCTAACGAACTGATTGTTGTCATGTTTCATTTCAACTAGTTACAGAGGTCAAACTAGTTTTTTCAGAAATGAAAACGGGTCAAAATGTTCAAACAATTAAAATCATTCGTATTGTATTCAAAACTATAGATTTCTTAAGTTGAATTACTAAAGATCTTCATTAAGTAATAGCTTTATCTGTAAACAAAAGAAAATATTTCCATACTACTCCATATCAACCCAAGGTAAAAGATTAACAGATCTATTCTAACATGTTTTTTAGAAATGAAAATTATTTAGAGGCCTATACATACCATTTAACATAGTAACACATTACACATAAGCTACTTTACATACCGCTATTTTTTTTATTTTTTTTTAACGGCACCACACTTGAAATCCGACCCCCGAGTTAAACCATCCAAACGGGCAGGCCCCGGGACCCGAACCACTAGGAGAGACCCGCGAAGGAAAACCCCTAGAACTCACGGCTTCGCACTAGAAGGAAAATCTGGAACTCGAACCCAAGAACAAACAACCCTTTCTCCGAAGGAGCTAAGGTGGCCAACTGCGAAAAAGCAGTTGGTTTTGAAGATTAAATCCGATACATTTCGGTAAATATATTTGTTTATATTGTACGGAGTATTATAAGTTATAATACTCGGTTTCATCACATGTTTATCTCGTTCAAAAAAAAATCACATGTTTATCAAGATGTTTGATAAGACAGCCGGATATAATTACACTAATAATTGAAGATTTAGATGTATAAATTTAAGTTATGGCCCATTAACAAAATCTCAATATACATATTGTGTTTGATATCTTACAAAAAATCAACACAATTTTATAACCCGACAACGAGCTAGTTTAACATTGTTACTCTTTAAATAAAGACTATATCTATTTTAAGTTTGAGTTAGTTGAGCCTATAAAACACATAGCCAAAAATTATTACCATTAGACCTTTTGATATTTGTTACAACTATTTTTTTACCTTAAGATCATTATTTTAAGGCAGATGAAGTATTATCCAAAGTCGTTTAACACGTTGATTACTAGCCTCTACCAGCTAATTGTCAAAAAGAGAGATTATTTGTCAACGTCGAAAGTAGGAACCATTCGTCGTCATATTTTCTTGAATTATTGCCTTCCACGACTTAACCAAATAAACATGATGTCCTTGATACTCCACGTAAGCATGTTACCCACCGGTTCTTATTGGTCCACGTGGCTTTTACTTAGCCGGATTCTACTTGTTGTTCCTTTAAAATGTGTATGTTTATCAATAAAAATGTATGTTTTGAAAATGCATGTAGTTCTAGAAATATTTTTATAAATAAAAATGTCAAGTTTCCTAACTAAGACTTTTTATTTTAATAGTAGCGACACTTCTTTTAAGACAAACAAAAATAAAAACTGTGAACATTATTTTTTAACGAGAGTATCGTGTTGATTTTGTGCTTAAGTTTATGTGATATGATTTGTTGTTTTGTGAAAAGTGAATCCATGTAGTTGCAACATGTACTACTTAGACTATCCATAATGGTGTTTGGTGTAAATGGTGAATATTTTTTGTCTCATTAATCATAAAGTTCGGTGCATATTTAGTTATACAAAAACAAATCTAGAACCCGAGCTTTAGCCCATTACAAAATATCGACTAACACTCCCCTACAGTTTGAGCGGGAGGACACTGAACACTTAAATTGGTACGAAACTCCTCAAACAAAGCTGAAGGCAAGCCTTTAGTGAAAATGTCCGCATAATGATAACGAGATGGAACATGAAGAACTCGAACCTGACCAACAGCAATCAAATCGCGAACAAAGTGAATATATATCTCTATATGCTTTGTAAGTTGATGTTGAACCGGATTGAAAGATAAATAAACAGCACTGGCATTATCACAGTAAACAAGTGTAGCGGAAGACAAAGGTGTATGCAACTCACGTAGTAGATTCCTCAACCAACAAGTCTAAGCAACAACATTGGTAACACTACCATACTCTGCCTCTACACTAGATCGAGAAAGCCCCGGTTGCCGCTTAGAAGACCAAGAGAGTAAGTTGTTGCCAAGAAATACACAATAACCTGAAGTTGATCGTCGAGTAGTAGGACAACCAGCCCAATCTGCATTCGAATAAGCAACCAAAGATGTAGTAGAAGATAAAAATAACTGTAACCCATGATCTAAAGTACCATGAACATACCTCAAAATTCGTTTTAAGAGCCGATAAATGTGGCTCCTGACGATCATGCATATAAAGACAAACCTGCTGCACTGCATAAGAAATATCTGGGCGAGTAAAAGTAAGATACTGAAGAGCACCCGCAAGACTTCGATATTATGTCGGATCAAATACTGGATCACCAACATCTCCCAGTTTAGACTTAGTATCAACAGGAGTTCGACTAGGGTTGCAATTAACTATATGAGCCCGCTCAAGAATCTCAGTAGCATACTTGATAAGAACATTCCTGAAAAATCACGTGTAACGAAAATACCCAGAAAATAATTAAGCGAACCAAGATTTGTCATAGAAACTCCTGATGCAATGAAGCAATAATATGTTATAACAATATCTTAGAGGGAGCAGTGAGAACAATATCATCAACATACAATAATAAATAAGCAGTGTCAGTCCATTGTCTGTAAATAAATAATGATGAGTCACAACGACTATGAGTAAACCCAAAACGAGTAATATAAGCTGCAAATTGCTGAAACCAAGCTCGTGGGGACTGCTTGAGCTCATAAAGAGACCTTTGTAATAAACAAACATAGTCAGGATGGGCAGAATCCCGAAACCCTGGAGGCTGATGCATATAAATCGTCTCAAATAAATCACCATGTAAGAAGAAATTTTTGACATAGAGCTGATGAACTCGCCAATTTCGAGAAGTAGCTAAACTAAGAACGATCCGAATGGTACCCGGTTTGACAACCGGACTAAAAGTTTGATCAACATCAATACCCTCTAACTACGTACTACCATTCGCTGCAAGACGAGTCTTGTAACGACTAAGAGTGCCAACTGCTAAATACTTATGGTGAAACAACCACATACAACGAAAAATATTCGCGGTCGTGGGTCGGGGCATTAGAGTCCAAGTTTTATTTTTAATAAGTGCATTATATTCATCACACATAGCATTTTGCCAATTTGGATCATTAAACGCATCAGTATACGATTTTGGTAAATGTGAAATATAAGACACATGAAGATTAAGACGCTCAGGAGGACGATTTGTCCCGACACAAAAACATGTAACCATGAGATGAACAAAAACCGGGTTTGGGTTAACTATAGGAGTGGGATGCGGTTGTTGGTTTGTAATGGGCTGGCTTTGTCGTGTTTCATTAGTGTTGGGCTGATGAGTGTTTGTGGGGTGGCGTTTGGTGGTAATTCTTGTTGGGCATAACCTAAAGAAACAAGCGAGACGAGATTAACAGTATGAGGAATTAGGTGGTAAGTATCGGTTGCAGTGGATGACGAGCGAATAATATGAGAAATGACGTTAGTCGGATCAACCAAAAAGGTATATGAGGGAGGCGAGGTGGGTGTCATAGATCCATATGGAAAGACCGTCTCATCAAATGTAACATGGCATGAAATAATAATTTTATTGGTGTTTAAGTCAAGACAATGGTATCTACGGTGATTGGATGCGTGCCTCAAAAATATGGATGGTGTAGCACGTTGTTCAACTTTGTGAGTGGTATCGAGATGAGGGTAACAAAGACACCCAAAGGTACGTAAAAGGATATAGTCGGGTGTGGTTCCAAAGAGACGAGTATAAGTTATTTCATTGTTAATGGCACTCGAAGGTAAAATATTTAACAAGTGAATGACCATATTGAATACTTTAACCGAAAATTTAATAGGAAAGTTGTAACATTCCGTATTTTCAGGTCATTTTATGACGTCGTTCATTTTGTCATTTTTCACTAAAAATTTTTTCTTTTATCGTACGCGTTTACTTTTGATTTTAATAGTTAAGTTAAATCGCGTAAGTTAAAAATCAACAATTAAAACAAACGGACACCAAACAAATTAAAGTTTTCATCAAACAAGCATTATATTATTTTTTCAAAAGTAATAATTAACTTTTATATTTTATTTTTGTTGGTTACGTAAATTAAATACGTTTCGCAATAAAATAACGTTAGGCATACCTGAACCACCAAAACTTTTCTACGCTTCAACAAATACCCACATTTATACCCAATACATAAAAGTTACAAAGATATATCATTTATATCATATGAATGCAAAATTATTTGCAATTATATACTATAAATAAAATAATAACTCTTCTATTTGGTCAATACTTCACTTGCTCATAATACCTATCCATCCTTGTTAACTTTGAATGGTAACTCAAGACAAGAACACAAGAACCCTTAAAACCCTCCTCATGTTCCTTGGACTCCTAATGCACACTTTTGACCAACTAGGATTATATATATACAAGTTTCATGCAAGAACTATCATCTACACACTTTATCAGCTAACAAGAAGAATTCAAAACTCTTCCCTTTTGTGCCCTTTTTATCCACGGCACCAAACCACCCCCCCCCCCTCTAAACAATCCATACAAAATTTTATTCAACCTATACACTTATATACACATCCATCCTAAGATGTTCTAAGGTGTTTCCAACCATTGAATCACCATTTGCAAGTAATAATCAAGAAAAGAAAGCTAGGGATTTTATTGAAGAAAACAAGGGTTTTCTTTGTGCAAGTTTGGATTTTAAGGCTAAACACGGGTTTAGCATTTGTTTCTCATCATCATCATACATCATAAGGTCTACTTTAAACCTTTATGCTTTTGGTTTATGAGTTTTTATGTAATGATATCTATTAATAGTGAATCACCATTAGAAATACTTTTGAACATGAAAAATAATAATTATACTTGTGTATTAAGATTTTGTACACTTCTCACATATTATGATGTTGGTAAGATCATTAAAATAAGGATATAACAAGATGAGAAGACTTGTATACTTATGGTTATTATGTAAAAAGTATAAAAATGTAAAACATAAAAACTAGGTCAAAATGGACTTATGAATGTTATGTAAACATTCTGTCCAAAAGTGTTATTAAAATATACTTATTTTATATTTTTTTAAGATAATACATTTCACGACGATTTCGAAAAGGTAAGAAACTTGTCAAACGGATTAATAACGAAAAAGTTATGGTAAAAACAAGTTATACGATTAGTAAACGGATTTATAAAATAATTTTTATAAAAACATTTTATAAAAATTGTATAAACAGCAAGTGTGGATATTTTTAATAAATAATACATATTTTTAGGATTCCAAAATGATAAGAATCGTAATTTTTCAATTAATAACGAATGAGTTATGAATTTCGCGAGTTTACGACAATTAATACTTTTATAAAACTATTTTTATAAAAATTACTATTCATGACAGAAAGTTATATTTTATCGTAAAACCTCATAAAATTATAGAACTTTCAATAACGTGAACGCATCGCAAGAATCGTTAAAAGACGGGAGCTATAACGAATAAAATACGACATTTACCGGGTTTTACGACAACAAAACGATTTAGAAATAAAACCACGTCAGATGTGAACATAAAAGTTAACTGTCACCAGAGGGACAAAATATGGAAAATGTCAATTAAATGTTAACAACGTCCTAAACGAAAGCGTGGCAAAAAGAAACGTCAAAATCGGGCTTAAAACGCAAAAGTTACGCCAGTTTTACTAAAACGGTAATTATAAACGTTTTTACTAATTAAACACAATTTTACCAAACCATTAGTTGGTGATTGAGCTATATAGAATATATGTGGCTATCAAATACTATATTACTAAGGGAGATTTCATAATGAGGGCCTCTTCGGGTGGTGAATCGAGCGAGTTGCTAGGCATTACTGATTTAAAGTGTCCTAGGCTCGCTCATGAACGATCACTCACACCTCTTAATTATGATAGCCCGAACGATAGTATGATGAGCTATACTACCTATTAAATAATCAAAAGTGTTTAGTAACTTATACGACTATAATGGATTTAGGTTGCCTTCGGATTCCTTCGTGACACATTTTTTTCTATTTTTGAATACTTGTTGATTTCCATTCACTCAAGGTGAGTTCATAGTCTCGCATTTCATCTTTTTAATGTTTTATAAACCCGCGAGGTGGAATAACATGCGCCTTTTACAAACTCATATATTTACTAACAGCATAATTACCTTTAAATACTTTGGTGATTCATATCCCACCATTTTCTCTTTAATGGTTTCCATAAACGTTTTCGGGGTGAGAATACGAGCTTCGTTTTACTACATAAACTTATTGATTTTATTACTAAGCATTACCTGACTATTTTTACTAAAGCTTGATTTTGTTTACTACATGATTGAGATCGTGAATAACCTATGATTTTGCAACCCGAGAATTTTAGACATGGTAGTTTTACACTACGGACACAATGTTTTTCAAAGTGTATGCTATCCAGATTAACAGCCCAGATTATTATTGCCTAAAGAAGTCCACAATATGCCACTTAATCAACCCCCCCAACTTTTCAATGAACCGTTAATTGCTATTAAAGTGAGCGCGAATTGTTGTTGATAGATCTATCGGGACTGACAATCCCCACCTTACTTGGGTCACTAGTTTGATCGGGAGCATTTAACATGGGAGTACTTTTAGGTAGTTGCAAGCAATCCTATACATTTGGGGCACAAATCTAGTTAAGGCTCGTTCATGAGCTTAGTGAATAATATAGTACTTTAGACTTGAGTGAATGATTACTCTGACTACATTACTTGTTTGGAAACTTCGAATAAGTACTTATCCATCTCATTACTTCGATCTTGTCCACTTTTAAATACCCTCCTGGTTTATTGAATCACTACTTGTATTTTGGAAAAATAAAACTTTAATGTGAAACGCTACTTTTCTTCTGAAATATTTCTTAAATTATTTCAATACTGTTTTTTTTACTTAAACCTATGAATTCACCAACATTATTGTTGACGTTTTAGCATGTATTTTCAGGTTACTATTTTGCTAGTGGAGCATTGGGAGTATTCGAGTCGCGCGGATATATATATTTTTGAAGGCTTAATAACTTGAGTACTATTTGAAAAACGTTTTGACAATGTTTTCTAATACATTATAAATGGAATCTGTGTAACTCTGACATTTTTACTAAATTGAATGTGACATTTTATAAAACGTCTCTTTTGAGGTCGTTTTCCTTGACTTGTGTTTTGTGCCCTGAAGTAGCACCCCAATGTTACCATTCCGCTGCGTTGTGTCCATGTTTCAATTACCCAAAGTAGGATCCTGAAGCGTCATAGCATTAGACGTAGTCGGCAAAAGAGTCTTGTGTCCCGGGGTAGCAATAGGACCCGACTGTCCCACAAAGTGTCCAACCTGTGGCATCTGCTGGGTTGATAACGGAGCTACAAGACCATGAGTATGACCCGGCTGTGAATAAGAGCCAGACCCTTGTTGGGCTGATTATGGATGAGAGAAGCCAGGTGGGTTGCTAACCTGCGTAAAGGGCTGAATCGGCCCATGAGTGGCAGCAGTGAGAGCAACATGTCCAACAGTATGCATAGTAGACTGGATCGGCCCATTAGTAGCAGTAATACCAATATTTATCACAGTGTTATTTCCATTATACCTAAGTTGCGCCAAAAGTGCTTGTGAGTTTGGATTAGTGCTATCAATTATTTTTGAGTTTGGATTAGCGCCAAAAGTTCTTGTGGATTAGCAAAGACTGGCATGGTGATTAAGGTGAAAGTGAATCGGATGTTTTAGGGTTGAAAGTGGTGATTAGTTGTTTCGGGTTTAGGATTAATAAATATAATTACTAATATCAAAAGAAAAGTAGCACCACACAATTGTGGAACATGTATCAACCAATAACAATGAACCAATAAGCTACAAAACCTTTAGTCGACTGGGAAATATCAAAACCCAACGATCGACGAATAATTAAACATATAATCTTGAGGAGAATATAACCAACGATCGAGACGTCGATTGGTTACCAAACACCACCACCAACGATCGACTGAACAAAAGTCGACTGGTAATCAACAAATGCCAACGATCGACACAATAAGTTGACTGGTACTTAAACAAACAACGGTATTTAAACGAAAAAAGAGTCGATTGGTTAACCACCAACGATCGACTGAAACTTAGGGTCTTGGAAGGATCGATTTTAGGGTTTTGGAAGGATCGTAATAGTTAGGCTAATACCATGTAAATGGTGAATATTGTTTATCTCATTAATCATAAACTTCGGTATGTATATAGTTATACAAAGAATAATCTAGAACCCGGGCTTAAGCCTATTACAAAATATTAACTAACAGTTGGGAGAGCTGGTGTCGGATGAGGGTCACGCACCATCCCACTAATGGATGGCGTCACACGTCAGGTAGGAAAAAAATAAGGGGCGAAGGTGAGGGTGATACTAACTCGGTTTGTGTGCAAAAAGTAGGCTTCCCACACCAACGGATACTACAATGTTTGTCTCATTAATCATAAACTTCGGTACGTATATAGTTATACAAAGAATAATCTAGAACCCGGGCTTGAGCCTATTACAAAATATTAACTAACAGTTAGGAGAGCTGGTGTCGGATGAGGGTCACGCACCATCCCACTAATGGATGGCGTCACACGTCAGGTAGGAAAAAAATAAGGGGCGACGGTGAGGGTGATACTAACTCGGTTTGTGTGCAAAAAGTAGGCTTCCCACACCAACGGATACTACAGTGTTTTGATTTTTTTAGGCTACTCGCGATGGGTGTCACCCATGTAGGTCGATGTGGGTCGACACCATTGCAGCACACAATCCCAATCGGGCGCCTTTTGTGAATTTGCACGAATTGGTCGGATATTCGACCGAGTAAATGCACATTATTTCAACCGTTGCATAATAAAAAAAACTTTTTAAAACTTTTAAAATTAAAACCCTTTTTAGCACTATAAGTACCCCATTGATTTTATCATTTTATACACAATTTATATACACTTTATTCATTTTCATCAACTCTTTCATATTTTATACACTTTTAATCTCTACCAATAATTTTAATGGCTTGTTCGCTTCCACATGCCATCGATGAAATAAAAGCTATGATTCACACGTTCGCCATCAAACGATTATGAACTTAGCCGTGCAATTTGAGAATATAAGAATATCTAAACATTTTTAATTGACACTTTTTTGAAAGAAACATTTGAAAAAGATTACGAAATACATGATGCCTTGTTTTGAAAGGCGGCAAAAGATAGTGTTGCAAAACAAGGTCTACAAGGCCGATTAATCGCCGATCACGCGCTACGAGGCCACCAACCTTGCCGATTAATGTAACAGGGTCAAACAAATAGGTCAACCGTAGTCAACGGCGATCAACGGTGGTCAAACTTGCCGAAAACCTTCTAATCTTGCCAGAAGTACCTAAAACTCATCGTAAACTTGTTTTGATCACTTATAGTAACTGTTAAAATATATTACAAGTTTTTATTTAGAAAAAAGTCTTGGCCATAATATCAAAAACTCCCTGAAAATACACAAAACTTGCCGGAAATACTCAAATTTTATCAGAAATGCCAATCCGATTAATCGCCGATTAATCCCGCCTTGACCGATTACAAGCTACAAGGTGGTCAACCTCCCGGCTAACGATTCACGATTTTTGCAACCTTGGCAAAAATACAACATCAAATCAATGTAAAATTTGTTTGGATGCGTGTAAAATACAAATAAGACTATTGTTTTTAAATTTCGTACTGGATTTTTAAGTTTCGTATTGGTTTATAAATTTTATAGTGTAAATAGTATTTTTATTTAAATGAATGAAACATATACCTTTCCCTTTTAAATGTAATTTGTACGTGTACAACCATGCAACAGATACTTTTCCTCTTATAAATACCCCTCACTCTCATTCTTTCTAAACACAACTTCATTTCAAAAACTCTTCCAACAACCATTTCAAAAACTCTCCCACTACTATTTCAAAAACTATGGCTACTGAACCAATTGACATAAGACTACAAATCTTTATGAAACATCGAGAAGAATGTGATGTGGAAGTCGCACTGGAAGAGGAAATGATGAATTTGTTTCGTCGCTTTTTAGATCGAATTTAACTATGTAGGCCTGAAATAATCAAGTTGGGTTCGTAGCCTGATAATCCCCTTTTTGACAACGGTCGAGAAATTTTGGAAAGGCTGACAGGAGCCGACATGCGAAACGTCATGAAGATGATGGCGACAAGGAACGAGTTACTTCGCAGCATGACTGAGAAGGAAGTATTCATTAGGAACTATAGAGAAATGTAAAATCTTGTTTTATTTCGTATTATGTTTTAGTTTCAGTATTGTTTTTAAAATTCGTTTTCTAATTTGTATTTCGTACGTTTAAGTAGTTGAATTTTATCTTTTGTATTGTTTTTTATTAGTAATGAATTTTAATTTCGTTGTAAAAAAAATTAAAAAAATTGTTAGTCGATTTAATGTGCCTAAAAGGTCGTATGTAAATCGTTGGATAAAAATGTAAGTCGACTTACTGTGCCCAACCTTATCCACTACCATTTTATTACCTAAAAATATCCCCTTAAACTTCAATATTTTTATATATAACTTCACATTATATACTGTTTACTCTCAATGCCACTTTATTTACAAAATGTCTCAACAAAACACTCTTCGAAACGCAAAACGTGAACAACAAGGAAGCGTTGGCTAGGTTGAAGGTCAACGAATATGCAATTCTCAGTGAGCCGTAGAACGTCAAAAAGACACAATATTCACCGTTTACATGGTATTGGCCTAAATATTACGATCCTTCCAAAACCCTAAAATCGATCCTTTCAAAAAGACACAAAACCAGAAAGTATTTTTGGAGATCAGAAAGGAGGAGTTGAAGCTAAAGGAACAAGAGTTGAGAATGCGAGATTATGAAAAACGTCAAAATGACGAATTGTTTTATATGCAGCCTTTGCTGATGAAGCAAGCAATCAAAGACAATCAAAGAGAGATGAAATTTACTATATTAGTTAAGATTTTAATTCTCTTTGGAATGTTTATGTTTTTTTTATTTCATACGTTTACGTTTTTAATTATATGACTTTCTAGAATGAAAAAAAAAATTCCCCAAATAAATTTTGTAATTTTTGTGCGCCTGATTCCAAATATACTTTTGTGCGACTAAATTTTGTCTGTTTTAAAAAATAAAAAAATTTAAAAATTGCCATTTTTTTTTGTTTAGACTAAGACAAAATTAAATCGCACGAGAATACAGTAGTCGTTAATCGCACAAAATAATCCCACCGACCACTATTACATTTAAAACTAAAAAGAAGACATGTATCAAAATATTAATACTAAAAAGAATGACATGTATCATTTTTAGAATGTCTTATACAAAGAGAAAGATGAAAGAGAATGTATCATATAATATTATTGGTCTAACTTTTTTGTCATGTTATTACGAGGATAATTTTTTGTAAGTATAGCATTTCTCAAATATTAATAGAGTGAGACTAGTTTATTTTTGGGATTTGATTTCTTAATCTAGAAAGTAAGGTTAATAATGTAGGAAAAAGAAATTTTCTTGGTTGAACAACTTTTGAAAATAAGGTACAGTAGTAAATAATTAGGAAAAAAGGTAAGACGACAAGTGAGGCATAACTATTTACGAGTTTCTTGATGAACACGTGAAGATATCACCAACCCCATGTCACGTGATCCACACGTGCACCTCATCTTCATTTAACAACCGTCGATCTAAACCCCACCCCTTATATATATATATAAACCGGAAAATGGTCGAGCCACCGTCATAAACCACCGTAATAAATGCTCGCCGGCGTCATTTCACCACTAACTCACTACGCAGTCACTTCTCATCATTTCAACCGCCACCGTTACCACCACCGTTACATCACCACCTCCGATGCTAAGGTCAAAACAGTGAGCTATTATTACTCATCGGAACTATCAGCTTCTGTATGGCATGACATACTTCCGGCTGCTGGACCGGCGGGTGAAGGGTCGTGGAACGTGGCGTGGGATGTGAGGCCGGCGCGTTTGTTGCACCGCTCTCAGACCGCGTGGTTGTTGTTTGGGATATGTGCTTGTCTTTCTGCTGCTCCTCAGCTTGAGCCAGAACTTGAGGACCAAACTGCTGTTAATGATGATGACAAAAATATTAGTACTAAAAAGATTGAAAATTGTGTTACTGTTGTATCGGATGGTTCAACAAACTATAAAATAACAGGTAATTGTTTATAAAATTTTCATTTTTAGGAGTGTTTGAATAAGCTTATCTCCAGCATATATCATTTCAGCTTATGTTTCATAAGCTTAAAGTTTCATGAGACTTGGGGTGTTTGTTTCGGCTTATTTGATTTCGGCTTATATAATATAATCCCCAATTTTCCGGCTTATTTTGAGACTTGCAGGCTTATATAAGTTTATTACGATATGATAAACTTATATAAGCCCATAAGTCTCAATATAAGCCAGAAAATTGGAGCTTATGTTATATAAGCCGAAATCAAATTATTCTGATATAGTAACCTTATATAAGTCCGCAAGTTTCGGTATAAGCTGGAAAATTTGAGCTTATGAAACAACAATACCCAATCCAGTTGGAGCGTGTATGGAGAGGTATGATGTAGAGAGTCTCGCCCCTACCCGAGGGTAAAGGGACTGCTTCCAGAGGGTAAGGGGAAGCTCATAAGCCCAAAAATAAGCTTAAACAAACACCCCCATAATCATAAATTATGTTTTTTGTTTTGAAAAGGTTTGTCTTTTTGTTGTTCAAGTTACTATTGTTTGAAATTTTTGTTGGCCTTGTGTATGTTTATGTTTGTTTAATCAAGGTTATCAATATGTTAGGCTATATCATAATGGTACAGTAACATCTGTTACTATGATCTTGTTTTCGCTTTTCGTGTTGAGAAAAACAGAGATAATGTGTTTGAGTTCCGTTTAGTTGAAATTGTTTTGCAGTTTTTTAGTAATCTGTTAAAGTTAGCTATATGTTTGTTAATACGAATCATATGATTTTCGTTATTTATAGTAAAGGTATAGTCTTTTGGGTTTTAACAAGGTTAGGGTGCGAAAAGTTCTCAACTTTGGTATTTTTCTTGGCAAAGCTAGTGAAAAATATAGGCTAGTGATCTTTCTGGTTTACTTGTTTTCATGTCGTTTTTGTGATACGTTGATTGATATGAGTAGGTTCTGAAAGTTAGAAGCTTTACAGGGGTTCCAGCAGATGGGAGATGTTTGTTTAGAGCTATAGCGCATATGGTTTGCTTGAGAAATGGAGAGGAGGCTCCTGACGAGAATCGACAGAGAGAACTTGCTGATGAATTAAGAGATCAAGTATAAGTCATTTTGGCTTTCTTCTTATGTTAATATTCATGGATATATCTGTTTCTTCAGAGTATGATTCATCGCCTTTCATTGTGAACTGGGATGTGCAGGTTGTTGATGAGCTACTTAAGAGACGAAAAGAGATTGAATGGTGCGTTTCTTCAATCCATATAATTTTTCCTTTTAACTGTTTGAATTTGTACTCTTTATATCTTAATTTGTTGATTTTTATGAAGGTTTATTGAGGGAGACTTTGACGTCTATGTCAAAAGGATCGAGAAACCTTATGTATGGGGTGGAGAACCTGAGCTATTAATGGCTTCTCATATTCTTAAGTAAGTTTTGCAGCCTATCTGTCATCATTGTTCTTCCTCAATCTGTCATTGCGTATTGTCTTTTGATCATATTTAGAAGATGTGTATGTATGCCTTAATCATATCACGTTAAGAGCCTTCCTGTTATGAGCCATGCTCACCCTTGTTTTTTTTATCCTGAACTTCTTACATAGTGGTATGAACCAAGATTTTATGCTCTTGTATGCTTGAGAAATAGTAGATGTTGAAGAGCCAAACTGAAAAACTTGGTGTCGGGGAACTCTCATCTAAGACACATTCTCAAACTCTTTTTGGCGACACGTGTTACTTTAAAGTTTAAGAATTCACTTAGTGATATTTTGACAAGTTCCCATGTCTGGTTGTTAATTGCTTTGGATTATGTAAGTTATTTCAGTTTTGGTTTCGTTTACAGGACCACAATATCCGTCTTCATGTTAGAGAGAAACTCTGTAAGGTTATTAAACATTGCAACCTATGGTAAAGAGTATGAACAAGACGAGAAGAGTTCAATCAAAATTCTGTTTTATGGGTATGGTCACTATGACATATTGGAAGAAATATTATAGATGAAAGTTGCCATTCTTGATAACCGAAGAGAAGCTAGGTGTGCTATATGTGATTATGGCTGAATATGTCCAAGCAACAATTTTCGCTGGCTAGTTTTGGTGAGTTTTGGCTTTGCTTCTTTTTTCAGTTGGTTCTTTGCACAGAATTCGACCATTAGGCTTATTTACATTTTGTGTAGATTTCTTTTATCATCTGTCTTGTGTCCACATTTCACTCAATGGTTCAAGGGCATGATCTGTTTATTCCTTTATACCAGTTAAAGCTGGAATGGTAACTTAAGCATCGACTTGTTATAGTATAAGTACACTAGAAAATACAAAATCATGTCCTCGAGCACATTTCGAAGGGGATGTGCTTTTTTATTTTTATTATTCATGAGATATGTCTTAAGTCCATACTAACTAGTTTGGGAATAAAATGCTTCGGCTTTTGTCTTTTGTTGCCCAAAATGTTGGGAAACACTGGTTTTTTTATTACAAATGTTGTCGTTTCCTTTCGTGCTAGTTGAGACGATAATAGTACATCTCCTTTGTGCATGGTAACTTAAACTAAATTCAAATTCAATGCTTTAAGATTCATGATGTCATATTATTGGTGTGCCTTGTGATGCTGTAAGAAGATAGGATTGGGACAGCATATAAGGTATATCCTCTTGGGTAAGTGAGCCACAAGCTGTGGTAGTTGCTGATACTTTTGGACATGGTATATGCTCTTGTTAGATGCTCTTAAAATAACCCTTGGTGGACAAGTGAAAGATAATTTTACCTTATGACTAATGTATTCTATAAACAGTTCTTATCAAAATTCTGTACCTGACCATAGATTTAGTGAATCAAATATGAGGTACTATCAACTATAGACAACCTCTTTAAAAGGGTGTTCTGTCAATGGATTGAAGTTTAGATAGGACTCACCAATTGCAAAGGCGACTAACATGGCATGGTCCCCAAATCGTGGTGCGTTCTTGTGAGTTCAAGGTTAAAAGCATAAATGGTTTTTGTATCGTATCATTTCATTATTATGTGAAAGATAACAACCAAATTCTATGGCCTTATGCACATGTATAGTGAAAGAATGACTTGATTCCTTGCAACCAAAATTTCAAACAACAAAACAGACAACTTCAACATATGCCCCAAGATTGAACTGATCTAAACCTTGTAAGCTTGAAATTGTTTCAAGAATTGGGGGCCAAAACGCCAATGTAGCCAAATCCTGCGATGAAGAAAGCGATAGACTGTATGAAGAGGTATATGTAGAAATGGTTGTTCCCAAACGAGAAGTCATAGCACCCACACAAGAAGAGATACAGTCCCGCAAAGATCTCGAGCATATATACACTGTTCATGTCATGCAACCAATAGATATAATACTAGTAATTGTTAGAAAAAGAAAACGTTAGAAATTCTAGTGACAAATTGGGTTGGGCCATGGTTTGTGGCCCATTAATAATGGCCGAGAGCCCGAGAGGCTTCATGATGAAAAGTTAACAATGAAAACTGCTTTTGGGTTAAGATTTTTAACTCATAGACCCGATCACCCGAGTCACAATACATTACACGCCCATAGTGTACCTTAGGCAGGGGCTGACCTAGAGGGTTTCGGAGGTTCACAGAAAGTCGGGGACCTGATGATGTTTGTCGCCTAGTGTAAATTTTCTTTAAAAATCTCGGATTCCCGAAATTATGTGTCACATAAACACATGTCTTGTTTAGTTAGTCCATTAATACTTTAAAAGAAATACACGTCTTCTTAATTTGTTTACTAGAAATTGTATCATTTAGTTTATTTTTATTTCTCGTATACTCATAAAAAATTGTATGCACCTGGCTACTTAGTATCCTGGGTCCGCCTCTGATTTCATGGCAGTTTAATCGGGCCAGGATCGGGCCAGGCATTATAAGAAACGTTTGGGTCAAATTTGTCTGTCAAAAGGAATGTGGCCCATGGGGTTTACATCTAAACATGCCCGTTAATATGATGCAAAAATTTGCAATTACCTTTCCCATATTTGAATCCGAGGTTTCTTGGTAGCTTTCGCACCCGCTTTGGGTTTCACAGCATCTCCGAGTTTCTTGGTGACTACCCATTCGTTAACTCTTGTTCCAGCCTCAAAAAGGCCGATAAAGGTACCTTTAGTTCGATGTAGAGACATGACATTTTCAAAAAGGATCCAAAAAACCAGCAAGTGAAAAGACCTTGGAGTTCCAACTGCGTTGAGTAATGTAACTATCGATGGAATGTAAATGGCACCCCATTTAGGAACTTGTACTTCTGGAACCAAAACCGTAGCGGGTAATACCACACAATAGAAAATAAACGTGACAAGATGTGCAACGATTTTTCTAACAAAGAAGAAATTGTATATCACGTACAACTTCTTCCAGAATCTCACTTTCTGCATTATAGACGAAGTTAATAAGCATTTTGATTAAATAGGAACTTTACAAAGTATTAGTAGTGTCAATCATAAATTAATACCTTGTTGGTTGCGATTTCGATGATCATTTTCTTAAAAAGGTTAGCCGGGCCACACGACCATCTATGTTGTTGATAACGATATGCGTTGAAAGTACTTGGCAACTCATTTTTCACCTTACAAGTTTAACAACAAATTGTTAGATTCACGAGTATTAAGAGCAGCACCAATACCAAAGGGCTTGTGTCCCAATAGTACCCATTGTGTGAGAAACTCCTCAACCAAATGGTTGTGTGTTCAAGTACTGCTTAAGACGTGTGAGATTCTTTGTGATGTAAATATTGTGAGATAGTTACTTGCCGTTCAAAAAAAAAAAAAAGAGCTTCACCAAGTTTTTTTCATTGTACGTACCTTGACGTCACCAACGTATACAAACTTCCACCCTTTGAGACTCACACGAACTGCTAGATCCATGTCTTCCACAGTTGTTCGGTCCTTCCATCCGCCAGCCTCATTAAGAGCAGAAATTCGCCAAACACCCGCAGTTCCTACATTTATACAAATGTTTCATGAATCTTGAATTTGATAGAGATCATTGATCATTTGGGTCCAAAACCATTACCATTAAACCCGAAAAATGCATGTGTCGCTGATCCTGCTTCTTGCTCAACAGTAAAATGATAGTCAAGTGACATTTCTTGCATTCTTGTCATCAAACACTCATCTGAATTCACTGTAATAGCAGTGTATGATCAAGTTAATTAAGTACATAAGTTCTGTTTGTACTAATAATGACATATATGGTATGAAATGAAATGTATACCGAATTTCCAACGAGCTTGAACAAGGGCGAGTTCAGGGTTGTGTGTGAGGAAGGGGATAGTGCGCCAAGAATAGTCTGGTAGGGATGGACAATCGCATCATAAATGGCAACAAACTCGCATTGCTTCACGTAAGAATGTTTCATGCCTTGTTTTAAAGCACCAGCTTTGTATCCATTTCTATTGTCTCTAATTTCATACTTAATGTTTATTCCTTTCCCTGCCCATCTCTTGCACTCCAACTCTACTAAATCCTGTCCAGTTTTCATAGAAAAAAAAAACATAAATATACAAGTCTCGCAAAATCGTATCTAATTTGAATGTATATTGAAAATAAGATGAAACTGAAGTGTGAATTTTTTTTCACTTTTGTAAAACCAGATTTCCATGCATTTTTCTAACTTATTTGATAGACAGATTATAAAACCTTGATGACCGGATCAGTGGAATCATCAAGAACTTGAATTATGATCCTATCAGACGGCCATGAGAGGCCGCATGCAGCTCCAATTGAAAGCTGATAAACCTACAATGACACCAAATTCGTAAACTCCATATATATATATATATATATATATCTATAAAACTTACTGTAGTATATATATAGAGTAAAATTATAAACACATGTACATACCTCCTTTTCGTTATACATAGGTATTTGTACTAATACCATAGGGTAAGCCGAGTTACCCATCTCCAAATCCTCCTTTATCGACTCCCATTTATACCTTTTCTCGAGCTTATTAAATTTCATCAACTTAACAACGACGATAACAATGCCCATATAAACACGCTCCACAAATAGCATTATCGACATGGCTAAGCACATTGTCACCATAGCCTTCATAAATGGCACAATCAAAGGCGCCCTCACTTGCTCCCACATCGTTCCTAATAGCCCATCTCCGGTAACCGAGTAGAACCCCTCCATTCCTCACACAACCTTAACTAGGAATATGTTTGCTAAGGGGAAGTAATGTTTTTTTTATCACTTAGTTAATATAATAGATTTGAACTCATACTGTTTTTGGGTATTGTTAGTAGGTTTATTTATCATGCAAAAAAAGTTGAAGATACTATGGTGTGCAGTGTCTTGAGTTTTGCTGTGAAAGAAGCACATGTGATATGTCTGAAAACTTAATTGAGGTGTTCCATAGAAGCTTATAATTTGATGATACATTTTGAATCAAAGTTAACTCAAAATGTGAATGAAAGATGTTGGAAAGTGAAACTACACTTGTTTTTTAAGTTTTTGGTCAATTGAACTAAAGATCTAACAAAAGGGGCCCTTTGAGATGGTCGATATCTCGATACGTGACAATTGTAAATTAAATAGTAAGTTTCACCTTTATGATATAATGTACTATATATTTGGGTCGTCGACCTATTTAACCAATGATTGCAAGTCGAGTGCTCCTTATAAAATAAGTAAAAGTGTTGGTAATATTTGAGGTGAAGTTGGCCTCTAATGCTAAGGAAGATTATTTTAATTTTTAACTACATGGTAACGAGTTTTATGATTGCCACCCAACTGAAAAATCATGTTGAATATCTGGTTAAACAAAGGG
Organism: Tanacetum coccineum; assembly: GCA_026074375.1. Taxonomy (NCBI): domain Eukaryota; kingdom Viridiplantae; phylum Streptophyta; class Magnoliopsida; order Asterales; family Asteraceae; genus Tanacetum; species Tanacetum coccineum. Next base: position 65,690 of record BQNB010009970.1, read on the forward strand.
CCGAGCATAATAGGCCATGAATCAAACCGAATCGAACTGAAAAAGCGTATACTACTCTGGATCTGGGGCATTGTCATCGGTTCATCTTTTTTCTTTTCGTTTCGATCCCGATCGCTCTTACGCAAAACCGGCCATCATGTTTTGTTGGACCGGACCGGACCGAAGAACTGAACTAGACCAAATTGACTTAATGTTTTGGACCAAATCGGTTTTTGATCTGGTCTGATTTTTTGTTTACTAATTGAAAACACACAAATTAATTTTTTTCTTTTTCTTTTCATTAACTAATCGAAAGCACACAGATTAAAATTAAATTACATTTATGTGTTCCAATCATATCTACCATAATTTTATTTCCCGCTTTTTTTTCTTTCGTAATTAAACTTGGAAACACTGACGAAACTATAACTATAACACACATTATTCAAGTTTGTTCATTGAATTCATCAGGGTCGCTAAAATATGATCCCCTGGCTTCGTGTTTGGATAGAGATCCACTATGTTGTTGGTTGTTTCTAATGTGGTCTTTGGTCCTTGTTGAACATATAATAAGATTCAAATAAACAAAATAGTGGGTCATACTCAAATAAAATATGAGACTTATTACTTTTTCCCTCTCACAAATATCAACACGAGAAGAACTTGAAAGAGTTCAACATCAGGTGATCCCAATCATGTTTACTATAACTGTGTTCTTACAAAAATGGTTTATGCAATGCAAAAAATATGGTCCAACACTAGAAAATGACATTTACATTATGTTTGGCGCGGAGTATTTTGAGAATGTAGGGGCGTTGAAAAGCTTGTTTGGCAATAAGCAATTAAAACGGCATTAAAATTCCAACGCTATCATATTCATACGTCATAATTCAGTCGAGGAAAGCAAGTTTTGATAAAGACTGCTCGTCAACAAAAGTTCTTATAATGCTAGTAATATATTTGAAATAATTCTTAAGGTTGTTAAAAGTATTGGTGAACTGAATAAACAATTTGCCTTTCACGACTTACTCTGATGATAACTTTCTGATATAACATCTAAATCAAATGTCGTGAAGTGTTTTTTTTTATTTGGTTTTGTGCTTTTTAGGTTCTACTATGATTTTGGATTTATTATTAGTTAATTATATAATTTTTAATCTTTCAAACCGCCATTCATTATATTATTTTCCATTGGTGGAAAATGTCTTTTTTAGGAGGAATGTTATTTCAAATATATAACTAACCTTAAAAAAAGAAGTTTTTTAAAAATGATTGCAATTATGGCTGGTAAATAATATAAAATTATTATAGAATATTATATAAAAAATATACATTATTATTAGATTTTGTGGGTAATTTTATTAAATAACGAATACATATAAAGCGAATAGGGGAGATGCTATGAAGTTTTGACTCGGATCTATTCGGGTTTATCCCATTTCCGCGTCGCATATTATTTTGTGGTTTGGTGTCGAGCTGCTTTCGTGGGTTTGGTAGGTTGGGGTCGCGGGCGATTGTACACGGGCACGGAGTGGGATGTGGTGGGGGTAGGGTTTTGTAGATTTTTGCTTTCGATTTTAAGTTTATATTGTACCCTATTATTTACATTTCTGTTGTAATTTACTTCTTGTTAATTTTATAATTTTTTATTAAAAATAATCGAGGTAGTTGGATGTTGATTTTGATGTTTTTGATGTGACTTGTTGAGTCATGCTTGTCGTTTTTTGTTGTGTCGAATTCTTGATCGATCGTTTTTTTCTTTCGAAACTTTCTTTTTAGTAAATCTTTTTTTTTTTTTAAAACTTATGGAAAATAATCTGAGTTCGCTGCTCGAGTTTCGTGCTCGGTTTTTTTAGTTTTGGTTTTTCTTCGTGTTTTTTTAGTGTTTTCTTAGATGTCGATTTCACGTAGCACGTGGAAGCTTTCGACCTGAAGGGAATCGACTGTCTGTGCTTTGTGTTTGATTGGTTATTGCTCGTAGGTGCGCGAGTTGTTGGGTGGGGTGGTCGTTGGGTGGGGTTGGCGTGTAGGTTCTTGGGAGAGTGAGGGAGGATGGTCGGGGGGGGTATGGTAGCCTTGGAGTAGAGGGGGGGGTGGGGGGGGGGGGGGGGGGTTGGTTTAAAAGGTGGGGTTCGGGGGGGGACGTATCACGAGGGGCGAGGGGGGCGGGGGGTGTGGGATAAGTGTGTGATGATGCGTAGGTAGACTGAGGTGAACGCGTTTTTGTGGGGGGGAATCGTCGGGTAGGGGGGGGTTTTGTTTTTCGCGCCTGGTGAATGGTGAGGAGGGGGGGGTTTAGGGGTAAGGTTTGTGGGAGGGTGGTGGGTTGAGCGTTGTTTTTGTAGGCTTTGTTAAATATTTGATGGTTATGATTGGGTTTTTTTTTTTTATGTTTATTTGTTTTTTTGTTTTTTTTTTTTGTCGTGTTTTTTTTTTTTTTTTTTTTTTTAAAGGTATTTTATTGATTATAGTGTTTCTTTTACATATTATATAAACATTTACTAATATTTTTTTTAATGTCATTTGTTGTGTTTGATTATATATAGATTACTCCTCTAACCAAAATGGCTATAATAATAGTGGACTAACTTTTTTAAGGACGGGGAGATTATTCGTTTTTTTTGTTGATTTGTATCTCAAACTTTGTTACCAATATTTCTAAAAAAATTAGATGGAGGTCGGGGGGGGGGGATTAGGAGAAGCTGGTGGGGGGAGGGTGGAAATATTTATATTATTTAACTTTAATTTATTATTATTTATAATAATTAAGTATTATATTAGTAGTGGGTTGGAGGTGGAGGCAGGTTTGGATTCTTTTTTTGGGTGGTGTGGGATTAGGACATTTTTCATGGGGTTGGTTTTGCGCGAATGGGGGACACACCTTTGTTTGGTGGGGGGAGTTCTTGTGTGGGGGTGGCGGGGGGGGTTGTTGGTGTGGTATGTTGGGTTGGGGGGGTGGTTTGGGGAGGAGAGGTTAGAGGGGGGTAGGAGGGAGGGAGAGGGAGAGAGGGAGTTTGAGGAGAGGGTGGGGACGAGGGGTCAGGAGAGTGTAGTTCATGAGTTGGTCGAGGGGGGGTAAGGGGGGTTAGCGTTTTGGGAGAGAGGAGTTGGCGGAGTTTCCACGTTAAGAGGAGGGAAGGAGGAGGTGTTTGAGTTAGTGTGGGAGTGTTGTGAGTTTTTTGAGTTAAGGGAGAGCAGGGGCCAGAGAGTGGGAGAGAGGACAAGGAGCGCAGGGTAGTTAGGTGGCGTTTGGGGCGGAAGTTTGGTGCAGTGAGAGCCGTTTGTTGTCTTTACTAATGTTACGGATGGTGTGAAGTGGGGCTGGCTTGCGGGCTTTATTGGGTGGGGGGAGGGGGTGGGTGTAGGGAGGGGTGTGTGATGATAAAGTGCGGGGGTGGAGGTGGGGGGCATGGTGGGGGTCAAGGAAGGTGGGGGGGGGGGGTGTCTAGGGGGCGGCTGTGGGAGGGTGGTACTTAGTTGATCACAAGGGTTCAGTAGGGATGGTTTTTTTTGGTGCTGGGGCTTTGGGTATATCACTGACCACTCTATATTGTCCGGAGGGACACTTCCCACATCTGGGCTCTGGGGCTCATCCTGACCGGGGGTTGGTTGGGGGGGGGGGGGGTGGGGGGGGGAGGCTCACGGGTTCCCCCCAATACTGGGATGGGTGGGGTGAGGGGTAGGTCTGCGAGGTGGAGGTTTTTTTTATGGGGGGGGGTTGGGGTGGGGCGGTGGTTGTGTGGTTTTTTGGGGGGTTATGTGGGGGTTATTGGTGGGGTTTGGTTGTGGGTGTTTATGGGGTTGGGTATGGTTTGGGGGTGGGGTTTCTTGTTTGTGTAGGGGGGTTTTTTTTGTGGTTTGGTGTGGTGTTTGTTTATTTTGTTAAAAATTTATTTAAATTATTTTATTATTATTTTAAATTTTAATTATTTAAAAACACTATTGGAAAAAAAAATTAAATTACTGGTCACATATTAAACTAGGTGTTTGAGTATTTGTTTAGTTTTTTGGTTCGTTTTTTGTTTACATAATTTGTTATTTGTGTGTATTAAAATGCACCCTTATGACCTTTTTAATCCTGGTGTGGTCCGGCTTTAATGCGTTGCTATGTGGAGTGTTCAAAACTAAGTTCTTGTCATGATCATTAACTTATATCTAAAGCACTCCAAGATCCTTTGTCTTCTCAGTAAAACTCTTGGTTTTTTGGTTGGTGTTTGGTGTTTTGTTTGGTTTTTTTGTTTAGGGGAGTAACTCTCTATTCAATTGGTTTTGTGTCTCTTTGGGTGTTGGTCTCTGTTGTAGTGTTTTGTTTGAGCCTCATATCTTGAGTTATAAGACATCGTAATGGATGATAAAGATAATTTATAGTTGTATTTATTTTGAGTTCGTTTTGTTTGTGCGGTAAAAAAAAAAAAATTAAAAAAAATTAAAAAATATTACGTAAAATAAATATCATACTAATCAATGCCACTATATATCTTGGGTGTAAAAGAAAAAATTTTATGTTTTGGCATATTAAAATATAAAAAGCAGAAAGGAGAAGAAAATGGAGGGGAAAAATGATTACTTTTGAGTTAAAAAAGGATAAAGTCAGTTTTGTTGGTGGGGAAGGGAAGGGGAATAAGCGGTAAGAAATTCCCTTTTATATTTATTATAACGAAAAAAATAAAGAAGCTCTTACCTACTTAGCAGCTCAAAAGAAGCTATTTTGTAACAACTGCTTTATTTCTTTAAAAGACTTCGTTCTATTTCCACTATAGTGTGGAAAACTTGTATTTATTGGCGAATTTTTTTTATAACAGTAATGAAAGACTTTTGAACCAAGAAAAGTAAAGAAAGAAATAGAAAGAAAAGATCGAGGGTTTTTTGACTGACACTAACTCAATGCTGTGATCTACTACGCTTCCTTCCATGTCAATTTATATAGTAGGCAAAGGATCAAACTTATGGAGTGTTTTTTGTTGTTTTTGGTGGCTGGTTTTTGCTCTTTTCTGCACCCTAACAAAATCGCCTAGGATACTCTTACAGCCGAGCCCCGAACGGAGATGCCGCAAGCCCCGCGGAATAGCACAGCTCCGACCCGCGAGATTTCCGCGACACGATTTATTTGCCCGCCAATAGACTTTAGCCCCGCGTCGCCGCGTCGCATCGGGGAATACGATTGTATTTTAATGTTCAGTAGGTCACACTTTAGAGTGCCTAAAAAAGGTTTTTTTTTTGTTTTTTAGTGTTTTTTTTTTTTTTTTTTTTGTTTGTTTGTGTTTTGGGTGTTTTTTTTTTTATTTTTTTTTTTTTTATGCCGTTTTTAGTTTTTTTTGTTTTTTTTTTTTAGTTATATTTTTTTTTTTTTTTAGTTTCTGGCTGGGGGGGGACAGGATGAAGGGTTATGGGGGGGGATGGTCGCGGTAGGACTGGTCTCAATGTGGGGAGATTTTGGTGACGGCGCGGTGGAAGATTCGGGTTTTTTTTTTTTGTTGTTGTTTATCGTTCCACAGTGGTGTTTTTTGGTGTTTTTTGAGTATTGGTGATTGGAGGGGATTGTGGCCCGGGGATGTCTGGGGGGGGTGGTTGTCAGTGTTAGTGTGTTTGGTTGGATTTGGTGGGGGGGTTTGTTTGAGTGGGACGTTTTTTTGGAATTGGGTGGGGGGTATGGGTTGGGACTATTGGAGGGGGCGCCGTAGGTGGGGGGATTTTTTTGGGTTGGTGGGTGGTCTTTACGGGTGGGGGGGGGGGGGGAGAGGGTTGGTGGGGGGGGGGGGGGGTGGGGGGTAGTGGTGTTAGATCGTTGGGGTTGGTGGTGGTTATGGGTGTGGGGTGGGGGTTTGATGGTATGGTGTGGTGGGGGAGTGGGGTGGGGGGGGGGGGGATGGGTTGGGGGGGGGTTGTTTGATGGGGGTATGGTTGTTTGTTTTAGAGCACAGTGACTTTTTAATTTTATTTTTAATTTTTTATATTTTTTTATAGATTAGAGCATTTTTTTAAAGCTTGATAATTTATATTTAGCATTTTTGTTAATGCTGACCGGACAATTTATTTTTTTATATTTTTTTATTTTAATATATTTTTTTTAATATTAAAGCAGACCCTGACTTTTGAATAAGCTATCTTTGTATGTACAAGGGAAAATAATTTTGTACTGTGTTGTTTTCATATTTTTTTTGCTTGTTGTCTGCTTATTCCGAAATCTCACGCTCTTTAGCGAACCTACCTTCCCTCCCTTTACTTACCACTCTTTTAAACGTCCTACTTTTCCTTTTTGCGTTTAAATTTGATTTTATTAAAAAAAAAATAAAATTAGCTCGCCTTGGGGGGACGGGCATCCTCTTGACTTCCCAGTTGGGGGACATGACTAATTAATGTATCAATATCCTAGGTCAAATAAAATAATAATATAAAACACACAATATAATTATAAAATATTCCTCAATGGCAGGTTGGGTGGAGAATTTTGTACAATATTTGATTGGGGGGGGGGTGTACTTCACTTTTGTGGCGCCCTGGTTGTTGTTGTGTGGATGGTTTATTTGGTGTAGGGTGCTGGGTGTCCGGGTTTGATGGGGGTGAAACTGGTGTGTGAAATGTGCAATGTTTATTTGGGTGTGTCTGGTAGTGGGTTCTCTTAATTGTTTTTTCAGTTTTTTTTCTTTATTATAGTTTTCTTATAAACAAGTGTGATTGTTTGAAGAGGTTGACAATGTCAAGACATCCAAATCTTTTGTGTATTTATTATAAGAATGAGGCACTTTGGTGTTGGGGGGTTGAATTGAAAAATGGGTGATTGATAAACTCTGCTGACTGATGAATACTAAGGGCGTGTATAGTTTTGGTATGTAGTGGTGGAGGGTTTAAAAGGCGTTGGGTGAGTTCAGTGGCTGGTGGGTGACAGTGGGTGGTGTTGGTGGAGGAAGTTTAAACTGAAGATTGGTGAAGGTGTACGTGGGGGTAGAAGTGGTGTTGGAAGGGTTGGAGTTTGGTTTACATGGTTTTTTGAGGCACCCATATTTAGGGTATGATGGCTGGAACTTATCTATTGCACGCCATATTTGTCGATTGAAACTGTCGCTAATGGTGCTTTTCGTTTGGTTTGCTGCTTTTTGCTTTTTGCTGTTCTTTATGCTGCTTGCTGCACATTGTGCTTCTGCTTTGCTGTGTTGTGCTGTGTGCATTTGTTTTTTGTTTTTTCTACAATTCCTTCCGTTGCACTTGTTACTATTTGGTGTTAGGATATTGTTGATAGGTGGTTAGTGGTGGTTATTGGATGTTTTGGGTTTTGGGTGAAGGGGTCCTGGTCGGGGTACTCATCGAGATGCTGGCATGCGCCGATGTGTTGCGGTGTTTCGGCGGAGATTGGACATGGGGGGGGTATGTGGTGGATGGTGGGTGGTGTGGTGGGTCTGGGGGAGGGTGTGGGTGGTGGCACTTATCGGGGTTTTTGATATCCACCTACATATCTTTTTTACTAATATCAGCCTCATCCAATCTTTCCGGAATCAAATTCTTCACTTGAGCTGTTTTTGCTTTGAGCTTTCGTTTTTTGGTTAGGTTCCACTCTCACTGAAACATGTTTGTGAAAATTTTATATCAGGAGAGAGAGGAAAAGGGGAAAATAATTAATTTATTTGGATTATGATGCTAAGAGAACAGATGAATACAAGATTGAAAATTTCATATACTTTGGCCAGCCAGGCCAGAGGGCAGGTTGAAGGTTGAATGAAATTTAGAGCAGTTCATTTGGAATAAAAATCATTTTTATTATGCTAAGAATATACAGAGTTACAGACCTTTTGTAGCTTTTTTTTTGATGAAGTAACCACGTCAATGGACTTGGTTATGTCTGTACTCTTTTTTACTGTAACTTCTTCGCGTGACAAGCTACACATTGGGCTTGGGATAAGACTTGACACAGTAGGTGAATTTGCATCGGTCAACCCACTGCAGAAGACTACTGTATGTGGGTCAACAGAAATATGCCGCTTAATGGATTTGATGCTGTCAAGATAAGCATCTCCTGATGAAAATTCCAGTCCATCAACAATCTGTATAATAGTAAAAATAACAAGTTAATATAAGAAGACATTAGTGTAACAAGGTACAATGCAGTGACCAAACTGCATATTTTTTGCTTAAAAAGCAAACTAGGATTGGATGATATAGTAAGGTGTTTAAAAAAATACCAGTGAACAAACGCCAGAAATATCAACTGCCTCCATGGAAACAAGCTCCGAAAGTCTATCTGGTGTGCATACAAGGAACTCAGGTTCACAAGTTTTTAACCTGTACCAGGAGCAAATATCGACTAGAATTAGTAGTGCATCAGGACTACACCATGTCACAAAATCCCTAAAGCTATTTCATAAATAAATTAACAGCTATGCATCGTTGGTATGTTTCTGAATACTATTGAGTTTAAATTTATATGTGATGTGTATGATGAATTTTATGTATGTTATTGATGTATTATTATTTTTGATGTGATTTTGTTTGATTTATTATGTTGTATTGTGTGTATATGTGTGTTATTGATTGTTTATTGTGTATATTATTTTTATGTATGTATGATTATGATATTGTGTGTATTGTTTTAATGATTAATTGGAATTATGTATTTTTATGATTTATGATTATTGTTGATTTATTTTAATGTGATGAATGTGTTATTGTTGAATGTTATGATGTGTGTTTATGTTGTTTTTTATTGTGTGATTATGTTATTGTTTGTTTTGTTATTATGATGATTGTGATTTTTATGTGGATGTTATTTTATATATGTGAATGATTATGATATGATATATTTGATTTGTATGTGTTTGATGTGATGTATGATTTTTATGAGTTTGATGTTATTTTATGTATGTTAATGATATATGTATGTTTCTTATTTTTTTTTTGTTTTTGTTTTTTTATTTTTTGTTGTTATGGTTGATGGTTTATGAATGGTGTTTGTGTCGATTGGATTTTGATTATGTTCATTTGTTTATGATAATGATAATGATGTTGATTTTTTATGTTGTTCTTGTATTTATGGATTTATATGTGATGAATGTTTTGTATTTATGTGTTGTTAGTATTTGTGGTAATTTTATTTATATTTGTGTCTTGATTATAAATTGATTTGTGGAATGTTATGTTTTATTTATGTAGTGTATATATGATGTGATTGTATGAATTGATTGATGTTTTATTGTGTAGTGCGAGATTTAAATTATGCATGATTTGTATTATGTTTATTATTATTGTGAATTGTGATGATATGTTGTATGTATGTTGTAATGTGGTATATTTGTTATGATATATTTATGAATGATGGGTGTGTGTGTTGTTGTATTTATGTATTTTGTTAGTGATTTCATGTTTTTATGTTGTATGTATTATTTGTGTATGTTGTTTTGTGTGGATTATGTATGATATGATTATGATATTGTTATTATGATGAATATGATATGATATTGATTGTGAAATGTGTATATGATTATGTTTGATGTTATGAAATTTTTGAATGATTTAATTATTTGATATGATTGATGATATTTTTTATTTATTGATGTTTGATTGTATGTTTTGTATTTTTGTGATTTTGAATTTTATGTGTGTTATTTGGGGTTGTAATGAATGATGTAGTTGTGTGTTTATTGATGTTGATAAAAATGAATGATTTATGTGTTTGTAGATTTATGTTTGTTGGTGATGATTTGTGTGTTATTATTGATTGTGATGTGATATGTTTGTTTATATTGAATTTTTGTTGATGTGGGTGTTGTATTTTGTTATTTGATTATGTTATTATGTGATATATGAATATGTTTATTATGTTGTATTAATTTGATTGTTATGATTGTATTTGGTGAATAATTATGTGTATGTATGATATGATTGGTGTTGATTTGATGTTTTATGTGTTGTGTTAATATGATGATTGTGTGTGGATGCTATGTGTTATTAATGGATTATGTATTATATGTGGTGTGATGATTTTGATGTGTGTAGATGTTGAATGTTTGTGATATATTTTTTGTATTTTGTTATGTATATATTTTTGAATGATTATGATTTTGTAATGTATGGATTATTTTGTTTTTTTTTTATTTTTAATATTTTTTGTTTTATTGATTGTATTATTATTGTTGTATGATTTGTGTTGATGTGATGTTATTATGTGTGTTTTGATTTATTTATGATGTGTATGTGTTGTGATGATTGTTGATATGTTTATTTGATAGTTGATGATTATGTTGATTGATGTTATTGTTTTGATGATTGAATGTTGTGTTTATATGTGTGATTGAATGTTTTGATGATATATAATGATGTGTGATATTGTGTGTTTGTGTGTGAATGTGTTGTGTGTATGTGATTGTGAATTTATATGATATGGTTATTGTGTGATTTATGATGATGAATTTTGTATGATATATGATTTGTTTATGTGTGTTATGATTTATATGTAATGTGATTGATTTGTATGAATTGTGATTGTTTGATTGTGTTATGATGATTATGATATGATAAATGTATTATGATGTTATTGGTTGTAATTATATGGATGTGTTTGTTGTGTTTTAAAAATTGATGATGTGTGATTATTGATATGTTATGATTGATTATTGTATTGGATGTTGATGATTATTGTATTAATTTTGATATGTTGGGTTGTGTTGATTTTATGATTATGTGATGGTGATGTATATGTGGTATTGAATTATTTATTGTGATTGTGTGTTGTGTGTTTTGTGTTTGTTATGCTTTATTTGTGAATTGTTGTTGTGTTTTTGTCATTGATGTGATGTTTGTATTGTGTATGTATGTTGATGTTGTATTGTTAATGTGATAATGTTTTTGATGATTGTTAATGATTGTGATGTTATGTGTTAATATTGAATAAATTTGAATGTGATTTGATTTGATTTGATGTATTTTTATGTGATTGAATGTGATGTATGTTGTATGATATTGTATTTATATGTGATTTTTGATTCTTTTTGATGAAATTTGTCGTGATGTTTATATATTGATTTGTGTTTAAATGATTTTTATGGATTTTGATTTTTTGTGTGATGTGTTGATGATTTTGTATGTGTTTATGTGTTTGATTTTTATTGTGATGTTAAATTGTGTGTGATTTGATCATAATATGTGTATGTGATTTTTTTTATTGATGTTTTTGTGATATGATGTGTGTTTTGTGTTGTGTTGTATTATGTTGTGATGATTGTGTGTTGATTTTAATTGATAATATGTGTGTATTTGTATGATTGTGTATTTTGTATGTGTGATGAATGTTATTGTTGATGTGTTTATTTTGTTGATTTATTGTTTATATGATTTGTTGATGTTGTTTGATATTTGTTGGGGATTGTGATTGTGTTTATGATAATGTTGTTTTTGAATTTGATGTTGTATTGTGTGTGTTTGATATTGATATTGATTATGCTGATTATTATTGTTGTGATGTGATGTGTTATGTTTGTGTGATTTTGGGGATTGTGATATTGTATTTGATTGTTTTGGTTGTTTGAATGTTTTATTTTATTATATTGATTGAATTTTATTATATGTTTTTTTGTGATTGAATTGATGTGATTGTTTGTGTATTGATTATGTGTGGAATAGATGTTGTTGTTTGATTGATTGAATTGATGATATGTTGATTTATGTGTGATTATATTGAATGTGTGAAATATATATATGTTGATGTTTGTTGTTGTGTTGATGATTGATGTTATGATTTGTATGGTGTGATGATGATGAATTGGAAATATGTATTGTTTATGTTGTGTGAATGATTTTGATTTCTATTGTGGTGATCTTGTTATTGTTTGTGATGTTTATTTTGTGTTTGTTTTTTGATTATAATTATTTTGTAATGATATTGATGATGATTATGGTGATTTTTGTTGTGTGATTGATTGATTTTTGTTGTGTGTGTTTGATGTGATTATGGTGATGTTGTTTTTATTTGTTGTGAATTGATGTATTGTGTATTTATATGTATGATTGTTGTTGGAATTTTATGTTGATGTGATGTGTGTTTTAATGATTGATTTGTGTGTTGATGAATGATTGATTGTTTTGTGTGTTGTATGTTTTATGATGATATTGTGTTGATTTTGATTATGATTTGTTGTTGTGTTGTGATATTTTTGTATTTGGTGTTGATATGATTGATGATGTATTGTGTATTTTGTTTTGTTGTTGTTGTGATTTTTGATGATTATGTTTGATATGTTTATATGTTTGTGTTGTGATGATATGTGTGTGTATTTATTGTTGTATTGTATGATGATATAATGTGGTGTATTGTGTGTGTTGTTGTATCATTTGTTATGTTTGTGATTATTTGGATGATTAATGTGTGATTATGTTTGTATATTTGTTTTGTGTGATTGTGTGATGATTGTGTGTGTATTGTCTATATGTATATTTGATTTTTTTGATTGTGTTATTGTTAATGATTATATTGTTATGTTGATGTTTTTATTGAATTGATTATTGTGTTGGTATGTATATTTTTGATTTATTGTATGTGATGTGTGTATGTGTTTATGATGTTTGTGGTTTTGTATGTGTATTTTTGATTTTGTTGATGTTGTTTGTTGTTTTTTGTTTTTTTGTTAGTGTTTGTGTTGATATTGTTGTTATGTTTTTTATGATTTGTTGTATGTGTTTATGATTGATTGTTGATGTTTGTGTGATGTTTGTTGTTGATTGATGTGTCTGTGTATGTTTATGTTTGATTGTGATGTGGTATGATGATGATGATGGTATATGTTTGATTGATAATGATTTGTTTTTTATTGTGTGTGTGTTTGTTAATTATGATGGTATATTTTATTGATTAAAAAAAAAAAATGTTTGTTTGTTGATGTATTGTTTGTAATGTGTTTTTTATGTGTGTTGATATTTTGTTTTGTGATTTGTTGATGTTGATGGTGGATTTGTTGATTTGTGTGTGATTTATATGTTTTGTGTGTGTATGATAGATTTGTGTTGTGTGTATGTGATTTTTTTGTGTGATTTGTGTTGAATGTGGGTTGTGTGGTTTTATAATTGGTGATGATTGTTGTGATATTTTAGTATTTGTGATTGGTGATTATGTTATGATTTGATGTGATGTGATGGATATATTTATATATGTTGTATGGTTTGTAATTTTATGATATGGTTGTTGTGTTATTTTGTGATTGTATATTTATGATGGTTTTGAATGTGAATGGTATTGTTGTGTTAATTGTGATGTGTATTGTTGATTGATTGTGTTTTATTATGAATGTTTTGATTGATATTGTTTGATGTTATTATTGGGGGATTTTTGTGTGTGTGATGTATTTTATTGTTTTGATGTTTGTGTTTTGTTTTGTCTGACTGATGATGTGATCTATGATTTGTTTAATTGTTGTGTTGTTTTGATGTTATAATGTATGATTGAATGTTGTTTGATGTGTTGTTGTTATTTATTATTATATTTTTGATTATTGTGTATTTTTATATATGGGATTTGTTGTTGTGAATGTGTTTATGATTTTTATGTTGGTTGATGATTGATGAATTGTTATTGTTGTTGTGATTTGTTTGATTGTTTTGTATGATTTTTTTTTTTTTTTTTTTTTTTTTTTGGAGGGTGTTATTTTTGATGTTGGAATATTGTTTGTGTTGGTGATTTATATGTGATTGATGATTATTGAATTATTTGTGTTTGATGTGTGTGTGATTGATGTATATGTTATTTTTATTGATGATGTGTTGTTTGATGATTGTTGGTTGTTTGATTTGTGTGTTGATATTTGGAACTGTTATTTTGTTTGATTATTGTGTTATTTGTGTTTTGATTTGTGGTTGATTTGTGTATGCTGTTTTTGTTGATTTCTTTGTATGTGATATGATTTTTGATTTTTGATTTGTTGTGATGTTATTTAATGATGAATTTTGTTATTGATGGAATTATGTTGTATTATTATTGATGTTTTGATTTGTTATTGTAGTGTGATTGGTTATTGTATATGTTTTGTGGATATGTTTGTGTGTATTATTGTGTATTTGTGATTGTGTATTTTAAATAATGTTTATGATATAATTGGTTGATGTATGTTTTTGATGTGATGAATATGTTATATTGTGTATGTTATGTGTTATGTATGATGATGTGATGATGTTTTGATGTGGTTGGTTGTATTGTGATGTATTGATGTGATTTGTGGATGTGAATTTTATTTTTGTTATGATGTGATATTATATGAATTATTGTTTTTGATGTGTTATTGTGATGTTGATTGTGTTGTTTATATATTATTTTTTGTATTTATTGTTGTGATATTGTTTGTATGTTGATGTTTTGTGATGTAATGTATATGTTTTTGATTTTTGTTGTGTGATTTGTTGATGTGTTTGTTATATTTGATGTGTGTGTTGGTGATTGTGATTGATTTATGATATGTTTTTGTTTTTATTTTTGGCTGATTGGATTGATGTGTGTAATATTTTGTTGAGGTGTGTTGAATGTTGTTTGTGATATTTGTTGTTTTATTTTGTGTGAATATTGTTGTGGTATGATTGTTGTTTTGTGATGTTTGTTTGTTGATATTGATTGATTGATGTGTATGTTTGGTTGTGTGATTTTGATTTTATGTATTGTTATGTAATTGTATGTTTATTTTGTGTAATGGTATTGATGATATTATTGATTTTATTTTTTTATTAGATTTTTAGTGTATTGATTGATGTGTTGTTGATGAATTGTGATGTGATTTTGTTGTGTGTTGTGGGTTTGTTGTTTTGATTGTTATATGTGATAATGTGTGTTGTTGATGATATGTGGTATTTTGATATTTTGATGTGTTGTGAATTTGATTGTGTTATTTTTTGATGTGTGTGTGATAATGTATTTGTTGTTATTGTGTTGATTTTGAATGTGATTTTGTGAATGAATTGATTGTTTGTATTGTGATGTTGTTTATATTGTTGTATTGTGTTGTATTTGTTATGATGTGATGTTATGTGATGTATTTGTTGATTGTGGTATGTAGATGTATGTTTGCAGTGTGTGAATGAATTGTGTTGTTGAATGTTTTTGTATTTGTGTATTTTTGTTAAATTGATTGATTATGATTGAATATATATTTTTGTGATGAATTGTAATGTGTGTTGATGTTCTTTGGTGATTTTGTTTTATAATGTGATTGATGTTATGGGATTTTTTTGATGTGTATTTATGTATGATTGATATGTATGTGATGAATATTTGTGTTTGATTTTATGTCTTATGTTGATGAGAAATTTTTGTTTGTTGTTGTTTGTATGTTTGTGATTTTTGTTTGATTTTTTGATGGTTTTGTGTGATTGATGATGTTGATGATGTTTGATTTTGTTTATGTGATGTTGAATATTGAATTTATTGTTTTTGTTTTGTGTTGATGTGATGTTTATGTTGTGATTGTATTGTTTGTGTGTGTTGTTTTGGTATGTTGTGTATTGTTTTTGTGATGTTTGTTGATATGTATTGTATTTCTTGTTATGTTGTTGTGTTATATTATGTTTGATGTTTGTGAATATGAATGGTTTTTGATAATTGTTGTGATTGTGTGGTGTGTGTGTTTGTGTTTTTGTGTTTTTTATTGTTGGTGTGTTTTGAATTGATTTGTTGTTGATTGTTGATGTGATATTGAATTTTGTGATTTTGTGCTGTTGATTTTTGTGTTTGTTTTTGTGTTATTGAGTTTTTTGTTTTTTGTGTATGTGTTATTGTAAATTTGTTGTATGTTTTGATTTTGTGTGGTTGTGTGTGTGTGTGTATTGATTATGTTGAATTGATTTTTTATGATTGATATTATGTGATTTATTGTGTTATGATTTATTATTGTATTTGATTTGATGTTGTTGTGATGTCTGATGATATGTGTGGTTGTGTTGTGATCTGTGTGAATGTTATGTGTGAATTTTGTGTTTATGGGTATGTTTGTGTGTTGTGTGATTTAATATTTATATGTTGTGTGGATTGTTTATGCAATGATTGTGAATATGTGTTTTTGTGTTTTTTTTTGGTTTTTGGTTGTGATGTATGATTTGGTTTGATTTGATTGTTGTTGTTTTTTTTTATGTGTGATATTTGGTGGTTTTTGTGGTTGATTATGATTATGTATTGAATGTAGTTATATTATTATTATAATGTTTGATTTTTGTATATTTTTGTGTTTTTGTGTTTTTGATTTGTGTTGTTGTTATGATATGATTGATTCGATTTGATCATGATGTGTGTTTTGTTGTGATTTTGTATGTGTGTTGTTTGATGTTGTATTTTATTGATTTTGTTTGTGATGTGTTGATGTGTTGTGTTTGTGGTGAATTGTTGATTGTATATGTGTAATTGTGATGGTTGATATGTGTTTTATTGTTGATGGTTTGTGTGGTGTTGATTTAAATTGTTGATGTTGGTGTGTTTGATTTTTGGTTGTGTTGTGAATGTTGTTGTGATGTTAGTGTGTTTGTTGTTGTATTATTATTGATTATTTTTGTTGATTATTTTGTGTGTGTGATTTATTGTTGTATTTGATTGTTGTGATTTGTTGTTATGATTTATGGATTGGTGTTGTGTTGTATTTGATTATTTGTTTTTTGTGTGTGTTTGTGTTGTTAGATTGTTGTTGTTTGTTTTTTTATATTATGATTTGGTTTTTGTTGATGATTGTGATTTGTTGTTTGATTGATATTTTGTATGTTTTTTGTTGTGATGATTATTGTTGATTGTGTATTGATGTGTGTGATTGTGAAGATTTTTAATTTATAGGGTTGTGTGATTTATGTGTTGTTTATTGGATGAATGTGATTGTTGTGTTTGTGTTTGTTATGACTGTTGTGTGTTGATTTGATTTGTTGTTGTGATTGTGAGTGTGGTGTGTGTTGTGTATGTTGTGAAATTTTATTATGTTGTTGTGTGATGAATATTTGTTTGTTTTATTATATTGTATTTGTATGTGGATGATTGGTTGTTGAATTTTATGGTATTGTTTTTTTTTGTGTGTGTGATGTTTTGTGTTGTGATGTATGATGATATTGTGATTAATGATTTGTGTGATGTGATGGACTGATTATTTGATGTGATGTGTGTTGTGTGTTGATATGTTTTTGTATATTTTTGTGTTTGGTTTATTGTTTTATTTGTGTTGTGATAATGTTGTGAACTGTGTTGTGCTGTCGTGTTGATGTGATATGTGGGTGGATGTGATGTTGGATTGTTTATATTTTGGTGTGTGATGGATTTTGTGTATGTTATGTGTGTTGTGAATATGTTGATAATGATTTGATCTTTTTGTTGATTGTGTTGTGTTTTTGTGTTTATGATTGTGGTTGTGATTGGTTTGTTATTGATTTGTTGTGTTGATTTTGTTTGTATTGTTATTGTTGTGATGTTTTGTTGTGTGTGTTTTGATATGTTGTTTTTTGATTGTGTTGATTGGTTGTGTGAATGATGTAATGATAATGATGTTGTTGATGATTTGTGTGATGTTGTTTGATGATGTTTGATTTGTTGTTGGTTTTTGTTATGATGTTCGTGGTTTGTTTGTGTTTGATATGTGTTATTTTGTGTATTGATGATTTGGTTTTTTTTTTTGTTGATGTGCTGTTGTTGGATTTTTGTTGAGTGTGTATGAATTATGATTGTTATGTTGATGTTGTTATTTGTATTGTTTTGATGTGATTGATGTTTATTTGTTTGATGATGAATGTCATATGTATGAATATTGTATTTTATTATTGTTGATGTTATGATGTTGATATTGTTTGTTGAATGTTTCGTGATGTTGATTTGTGATATTTGTTGTTATGATTGATGATGATTGATGAATTTTGTTGATTGGTATTGTTGATTTGATGTTTGTTGTTTTTTGTGTGTTGATGATGTGTGATTTGTTTATTGATGTGAAATTTTGGATTTTGAATATGATTGATTGTTTGAATTTTTCTAATTTGGATAGAAGATTGATTGTATTTATGTATGATGTTGTTGATGTGTTTTTTGATTTAGTTTGTGATATGTGTGTGGTGTGGATATTGTTGTTTGATATTGGGGAGTTGATATGTTATGATGATGGGTGTGTTTTGTTGA
Source organism: Tanacetum coccineum (assembly GCA_026074375.1). Lineage (NCBI taxonomy): Eukaryota > Viridiplantae > Streptophyta > Magnoliopsida > Asterales > Asteraceae > Tanacetum > Tanacetum coccineum. The sequence goes on from BQNB010009970.1 coordinate 83,763, forward strand.
TTGATTTGTGTTTTATTGTTTTTGATTGTATTTGAATGTTTTATCATGTGTGTGTGTGTTGTTGATGTGTTGTGTGATTTTGTGTGTTGTGTATGTGTTGATTATTATGATGATGTTTGTTTGTATGTGTGTTGTTTGTGTGTATGATGTTGTATGTTGTGTTTGTGTGATTTGTTGTTTTTTGGTGTTGTTGTGTATTGTTGTTTTTGTTCGTGTTGTTTGTTGTTGTTGTGATTTTGGTTTGATGTTTTTGTGATGGATTGTTATTTTTTTTTTTGTTTGATTTTGTGTTGATGTTAATGTTTTGATTTGATGTGTATATTTTTTATTTTTTTTTATTGTTATTGTGTTGTTGTGTGATGTTGAATGATTTGTTGTTGTGTTGATTGTGTTTGGATTTGTTGAATTTTATTTTGTGTGTGTTGATGGTTTGGATTGTGTGATTGTGTAATGTTTTTGTATGTTATTTTTTGTGTTTTGTTTGTGATGTGTTGATGTAGTGTGTGTGTGTTTTTTTTGTTGATTTGTTTTGTTTGTATGTGTTGTATTTGTTTGATTTTTTTGTTTGTTTTATTGATGATGATTTGATTTTTGTGTTATTTGATATTTCTGTTGTTTGTTGGTGGTTGTGTTTGTGTGGTGTTGATATTGGTGTGTTAGGTGTTGATATTGGGTTATTGTGTTTGTGTTGATGTGATGTTTTTATGTGGGTGATATGTTTTTTTGTGTTGTTGTGTTGTTGGTGTTTTTTTTTGATGTGGTTGATGTTGATTGTTTGTTTTGTGTTTTGGTGTTATGTTGGGTTTGTGGTTGTTGTGTGTTTTTTTGTTTTGTTTGTGTTGATATTTGATTGTTATTGGATGTATGGTGATGTGGATAATTCAGATATTTATGTGATGTTTTCTTTCCGCAACAAACCCAAACACATGGAAAACTTCCGGGAAAAAACAATTAAGGAGCCCATAGTTCCTAGTTAGAAACTCAGGTATCAGGATATTAAACCAGCACACAAACCACAGGTTTCATATATTCATGCAACTTACCCATGAATTTGATGATCTATGGACGCACCAGAATGTAGACTCACTGTATGTATCCCAAAGGCCTTCAAAGGCTTGCACACAGATCGTACCTGCAAATAGTTGCACAGTTACACCGCCATAAATCAAAGGCATAACCCCTAGGGACTTACAATTTTTTTAATAATGACCAAGTTCTTTAAGCATAAAGATAAGTATCATTTCAACAACTTGAACTTGTGTCATAAAACATTGGAGCACTAGGGAGCTCAATCGATAGTACTATTGAGCTCCCATTTTAGCCTTCAACTAAACATAACTACCTAAAACCTGTTGTATCAATTTTCGGATATTACATAAAGAACAGATGTTTTACAATATCTGGAATAAACAACTGAACATACCTCCATTGCTTTCTCTTGTGATGGTACAAGGAACAAAAGGTATGGGCTGGTGAAAGATACCCCTTCTTTTTCCTTCCTTGTTATAGTATCAACAGCACTCGATGCTATCCAC